>PVJX010014363.1:0-45063 GCA_004027295.1 Dolichotis patagonum
GACACCACCTGAGTCCTCAGCCAAACTCTGCTTTCAGAATGACAGGGCCTCTGCGGTCTGATGACAATACCGGGTGTCCATCAGCACCTCAAGGTCCTTCAGAAGTGCTGCGTCCATCACCATCAGCTCTCCCCATTTGGGAAAATAATCACCCATGCTAACTCATCCTTGAGGAGACTGTTAAACACACATCTGCTCACCTGCCGGCTCTGCCCAGCTGACCAGGGCTAGACTTTCATTTGCCCCTGATGTGTCAGGATGCAAAAGTTGAACAAGCTTAGAACTTTGCAACCACCGGAGGTTGCTGGTGAGAGCTGTGTTGGTGAGAAAGTTGGAAAAATTGAGATGGCACTGGCACACTGCATTGGCATGAATAAAATTGCAATTTCCTGGGTTTTTTTAAATAAGTTTATGTAAAACTACTGTTGTTTTATGATAATAATCTAAATTTAGGAATTTTCCATGCTATGAAAATAGATGCATCTTGTAGATCAAGCCAAGGTGTAATTCATTTCTCCCTTTCTCTCTGTCTCTCTATGTGTCTCTGTCTCTATCCCCCTCTGTCTCTGTCTCTCTGCCTCTCTCTGTCTGTCTCTATCTGTCTCTGTCTCTGTCTTTGCCTTTCTTTTGGTACTGAGCTGCATCCAGCACTGCACAACCTCTGTGCATGTCCGCACTGTTTCAAGGCATGGATGGCTCCTTAAAATCTGACTAGTTTCTCTGCTCTTCACCCTAAAAGAGTTGTTCCGGTTCCTGCAGTCACTATATCACCTCATTGATGTATTTATTAATTTAGCTGCCCTCTGCCACATTAGGAAAAAGCCCTAGTTTATTGGTGTCTGTGGCACACTTGGAAACTGAATGTTTCCAACAGAGGTGTGAGGGGGCCTCCAGGGGACCATGCCTCCTCCTCCATCACTCTGCCTTCGGACTGTCTCGTCTTTTTCTCCACCAAGCCACACTTGCTACGTTTGAGAAGCCCAGTGTTTTCAGATGCTTCTCTCTCTTTTTTTTTTTTTTTTTTTTTTGGTCTTTGAAATCCCATCTCATTTGCCAAAATGCTGCAGGCTGAATGTCTACCTTGACAACTGCAGAATTCAAGTGTAATCATGAGACAGATGGTGGTGGTGACGATGTGATGACGTCATCCCCGGCCCAATTCTCCACATGACTCCATGCTTGATATTCCACTAGATATTCTCATTTATTCTTGTTATTAATTTATGATGTTCATGTTAATCTTTTCATCTCTAGTTTATAGATGAGGAACTTGAGACCTAAGGAGAACAATCCAGCTTCTTAATGACAGAATGTGAGTCCTAACAGTGAGTGTCAGGTTGAAGAAGCCTGTCTCCGGAAATCCTCCTGCAGTGCCTCTTACACCCCATGGGATTTTCAGGGCTCAGCCTGCCCTAGACTCCACTGTATTGGGAGGTGTTTTCCCTGATGGAGAAGGGAAAGGAAAAGCTTCCTGTCACTCTATTACAGATAAACCCCTCCTTATGGCTGAATTCAAACCCCTTTCTCTCTAAGGGATCTGTGTGCAATGTCTGTGTGGAAGTCTTTTCTCTCTACTTTTCTCCCTCTCCCCTGCTCTCTTCTTCTCCTTCTTCCTCCTCTCATTCTTCTTCTTCTCCCTCTCCCTCTTTCTCCTCCTCCTCCTCTTCTTCTTTTCTTCTTCTCTCCTATAAGAACTTGGTTCAAATTGCTGACACTAAATATTTAACCTTTAATTTGAACTAAAATTGGTGTCTTCCATCCTCCCTATATTTTTGCGGGATGCTTTCTTTTGATTATTTTAATTATCTCTTTCTAACATTTTCTCAATCTGAAAACACAGGCTAAATAATCTGCTGCTCCCCTAGGAACCCTTTGCCAACCCCTAACTCTGATGAGTCCCTTGTGTCCTGTACTTATGTGCGGTCAAAGACCGTTGGCTTTTTTTTTTCTTCTAATCTTAAATTCTACGAGGGCTGTGATCTTGTGCATTGTATTCATTATTATATTCCTGTGCCTCAAAATATTTATGAAACATGTGTTTCATTACGTAAGTATGAAGGAAAGAATCCATATAGTGTAGGACATCTCCCATCAGACCTTGGAGTCTCCAATCACACCCTACCTCTACCCGTCCACACCGCTTGCTAATATAGCTATGCCTAATTCAGGGCAGCCAGGCATTTGTTTACTGAGTACAGGCTGGTAGAACCATCCACACAGCTTTCTAACCCTAGTGATACAGTCTTCTCTGTCTTCGGCATTTGTTTTGTAATCTAGTTTCAACTATACAAGAATCGGCACTCCATGCTTTCCTCTGCACTGTGACGCTCTCTTAACCGCTTTGTGGTACGACAGGGGATCTAACATTTCTACAGCCTTTGTTTTAGTACATTTTTTGACATGATGCTTATTAATGAGACATGAATTAAACTGCTCACAGAAGTCCAGGACTTGTAACATCACTTTATGATTTTACATAGGACCATGCTGCAGTTTTCTATTTTTATTATTTGCTTTTCTAGAGAGATCAGCTTTTAGCTACAGGTTTCTGTCCTTGCTGATTTATGATTCCAACTTGCTTATTGCATCTCTAAAGGCAAAATCACTACCCAACACAAAGTTGATTCTCAACAAATATTTATCAAAAGAATAAGTGAATCTTACGCAATAAATTAAACATATAAAACAGCAAAAGTATTTAGAAAAAAACACCAGTTCAGGAGAGGTGGATTGTTAGAATGAATATAGTTAGTTAGATATTTCTCTTTCCAAATCATAAGTACTGCATATTTCAAGAAAGTAGATTTGATCCTTCACTCATGTAGTGCATAATGGCATTTCAGCCAATGATCAGCTGCGTATATGGTAGTGTCCCCAGAAGATTACAATAGAGTCAAAAATTCTAATTACCTAGTTACGCTTAAGTATGGAAAGGTCATAGCATAATGTGTTCTCATTATTTGTGATGATGGTGTTATAAACCAATCTATTGTCCTGCTCAGTGTATGAAAGTATAACACACACAATTAGGTGCAACGTATAACACTTGCTAATGATAACAAGTGACCACATAACTGGTTTATACACCTGTAATTATTTCCAAGTACATTCCTACTTATAAGGATGTCTGCTATATAAAACAGTATGCAATATTATGCTAGTAACAACCTTATATATTTTGTTTACCATGCCTCTTAATAAATTGTTTTCCTGTGCTTGTTTTAATCTCATGCTATTTCACTCATCATGGTCCTAGAATATATCTCTACCATAAAGTAACACATGACTGTAAATACATCAATGCCATTATGCTATCATTAAAATTCTACACTACACTTTGGTTGTATATAGTGGGTAATATTTTCAGAAAGTGATGCATGACTAAAAAGATGTATACTATAGAATTAATTCTACAGATGATGTGAAAACCTCTTTGACAATGAGCACTTAAATTATAGTCCATCATTTAATCATATGTAAAAATTAAAAACAAGGGATCTTTCTTAGTCCATTTGGGCTGCTATAAAATTACAATAAACTGAGCAGCTGATGCACAAGAATTTATTTCTCCAAGTTCTGAAGTGTGGACAATATGACATAAAGTCATGCGCAGAGTTCAATTCTGCATAGATGGCACTTTCCCGGTACGTCTTTACATGGTGGAAGGGACAGTGGTCTCTCAAGCCTTGTTTATAATGGCATTAACGTCAGGCACAAGGACTCCACCCCTCTGACCTAGACTTCTGTCAAGAGTCCATTCTCCTAATAACATCAACTTTTCATACATTTGTGCGTTGAAGGCAGGGGGCAAAAGCAGACCACACTGGTCCCCAGCATGATTTAGGGTCCATTTCTACAGAAGTTGTCCTGAGGATATTGTTGTTTTGCAAATGACCTTTGCTGACTGAGCCGGCCATCAATTTCTTTCCATCTTAGGTATTCCTATTTATATGAGTAAGTGAGAAAAAGGTACCACTTATAATCTTGCAGATAAGAAATTCTCTCATTTTTCAAGAATATTACAGCTTATATTTATATATAGAAGGTGAAAAATAAGTATGGACAGCCTCTTTACAAGAAGCGAATTTCAGTTTTGAATTACTCAGAATTTCTCAGAATTATTACTCAGAATAAAATTTTCCAAAGAGTCCATCTGGATTAAGGAGATGTAACAGAGGAAACATTAAATTTTGCCCAGGGTGCATTACCCTTTTTACATAGCATGTCTACTTGCTAAAATGTTGGAGGTGATTTAGCATCTTATAACACAGCCTAAGTTTTCTCAGACTACCGAAGTCCAAGCCCAGGTTAACAGATGGGATCTGACTAATGCTAATGATTTGAGTTTACCAAGTTCTTATTGATGATCCTGCCGCAGGAGCCACCTCTGTAGCCGCTCCAGTTAGAGATTGTAGGCTGTTTCTCAGGTATGCTTATAAACAGGAATTGCATAAAGCATGGGCATTCAGGTGCCCCACACGGTGCAAGTGAGGCCTCCATAGAGGGTCGTCTGGTTTCCTGAGTTTTTCCCTTTGTGGGAATTCACTGTGCCCACATTCATATCCCAAAACTACATTCACTTAGGTGTTATATGTGTGAGCTTGACCAGTCATGTGCATGCAAATGCAAATGCACACACACACACACACACACACATACTCCCTCCCACCTCCAGCCCATGGGTGTTTCTTTGTGTATTATCCTCAGGGTCTCAAAACGAGTTAAGTACCGACAAAAGAAGTCATGGCATCTCCAAAAATATAACCTCAGAAAGGAAACAAGGTCAAGGTAGGTGGGGGCCCTGTCTTTAATTCAACCATTACGGATTTTGAAGGAAGGAGTCAACCATCCTGTAACTCTCATAATCCCCTCTCAAGGAAGGAAGTTAAAAGCACAGAAAACCAGTCAGAAATTAAAAATTGGCATAAGATAAATTGTGTGCCTCTCCACTAGAAACATCACTGCGTTTAACGTGGAGTCCAGGAGATAGCATTTTGTCCCCTCTTCTCTCTTCTTGCCTTTGGAAGAGGTCCTTTTTGCTCTTTGTAATTTATTCAAGCCACAGAGCTCTACTGGAAGCCACATTCCACTTAAATCAATCTGTAACCTGGAGTAATTCAAAGTTCAATGACGATATTCTCAGGTCCTCCCAAGCACATGTGATGCATGTTCATTCATTTCCGAAGACGGATTTTAACGTCCTCTCTCCCGATTCTATCTGATCTCTTTCTCACAGCCTGCAAAGATCTCAAGTTTTCTGTGCTTTTTGTGCAGGCAGGAAGCACTCTGCAGCCCTCTCCCCAGTCCGATCCTGTGCTCTGTGTCTCTGCTTGTCCTTTTCCCAGCTTCCTGCTGGCTGTTTAGCTGTCATCTGCATCCATGTCAGTTCATCAGAAACACAGGGGACCAGCGTCCCTTGTTTTCCTACGCTTTTCACCCTTTCTCTAGTGACAAGGTGTTCTGTAAGCCGGAGGTGTTTCTCTAATATATAGATCTGAAGGCACTTGAAGGTGTTAATTCAGGCAGCATGTTTATTGCTAAATGCTCACTGCACCTGATACGCATCAGTGTTTATGGGCGGGATCTGCGGGTCATCCAGTTCTGGCAAATGATGAATGTGATAGAAGAGGCCACTGAAAAGGTGGCAAAAGTCCTGTTGACAGGCTGACAACACTTAGCTTTCTTGACGGTGTATTTTCTCCACCCCGTCAAGTTGTATCGCATGCAATGGCATTTGGGAGCAGGTAGAAACAGGGAGAAGATGAGTTATGCTGCAATCGAGTTGTATACAATTTTAAATGAATTTTGCTGAAATACAGTTTGAAGAGTGCAGTGCATTTTAAGTGGTACATTGTTTATGAGCTTTGAGAAATTTACAAACTCATGTAGCCTTCACCATAATCAAGATGGAAAACATTACCCTTCCACAGTTAATACCTGCCATCACGGCCAACCTGCTCTCTGCCCCAGAAAACCACTAAGATGCTTTCTCTTGGTGCAGGTGAGATATGTCTTTTGTCACACACAAATGAGACATGTAAAGGGTGACACATGGCTAGAAAGAGGAACATAGGCTACAGTTCTGAAGGTGATCCAGACAGTTTTATGACAGTCAGTACTCAAGTTGCATACCCTGACATGCGGGATGAAATCATATGGTGCACACTCACTTGTAGTTGGCTTCAAATGTATATGTAATTGTTCGTATTTTTTGTAATTCCAAACAGCATTCCATTATATAGCTATATTACAATCTGTTTATTGATTCACTAGCTCATAGAGATTTGGGTTTGTTTCCATTTTTTGGCTATTTCAGGTAAAATTGCTATGAACATTAACATACAAGTCTTTATATGCACACATGTGGCAATTTCTCTTTCACAAATTCCTAGGACTAAAATGTGTGGTGTGTATAGCAATTATACATTTGACTTTACAAGAAGTGACCAAATGTTTTTCAAAGTGATTGCAATATTTTATATTCTTACTAGCCAAATTATGAGAGTTCTAATTTTAGCACATTCTCACCCATACTTGAGATGGCATTTAATTTTTTCCTCTAATGTGTATGTGATAATGCTTCAATACAGTTTTAATCTGCATTTCTTGATAAATATTTTGAGTGGTTTGTCACAGGCTTTCTGGCCAGTTGCGTACGATCTTACATGAAATGTCTATTCAAATCTTTGCCCATTCTCTGTTTTCCTTTGTATTGATTTGGAAGATACATTTATGCACTTTGGATGCAAGTGTCTGTCAGATATATGTATTGTGAATAGATTTTTCTATTTGGAAACTTCCCTTTAATTGTCTCTGCATCTCATTAAGCAGATAGTTTGAATTCTAATGAAGTCTAGTTTCAAAAAATTCTTTTTATAGCTTTTATATACTTTGAAAAATTTTTCTACAGTACAGTCATTAAGATTTTCTCCTATGTTTTCTCTATAAAGTTTTATATCATTAGATTATATACTTAGAACCATTGTTGTTATAGTTGACATCCAAAATGTCCAAAAAAAGGCTCATTATTTTGAAAGGTCAGTTGTTAATGAAACTGTAAAATCATGAGGGATTTAACTTTATCAGTGGATTGATTCCCTGGTGAGATCATAATTTGTGGGCATTGTTGGGAGGTGATAAAAACAGGAAATGGGAAGTGTTTAAAGGGCGTGGCTCCTGGGGGTGTGGCCCTAGGGACTACATCTGGTCCCCAGGCCCTTCCTTTGTGTTCTCTCACCCTCTGCTTCTGGTTCCCATGAGGTGAGCAGCTTTCCTCATGCTTCTACCATAAGATTTCTGCCTTGCCAGAGGCTGAAAAGCAATGGAACCAGCTGACTATGAACTGAAGACTTGAAACCAAAAGTCAATATAACTTTTCTCCTTTGCATCATTTATTGCAGGTGTTTTGTCATAGTCATAAATAACTAACACAACAGTTCTTTTGAATGGTTACTTTATAAATAGTGTAAAGCATGATTTGAGATTTATTTTTTTCTATACATTGCCATGTGGAAAATATTCATCTCTGCATAGGAAAAGTTCATGTGTTTTTTGTTCTTTACTGGTAGTGACATTTTACAGTGACCATTGCATAGTTTAGACTTCATCGCTAAATATTTCATCTTTTCCATTCCTATTTTAAATGGAACTTTAATTGTAATTTACCATTGCTCACTTTCATATTTATGAATACTATTAATTTTTAAATGTTGAACTTATCCTTTGGAAAATTGGATAAACATTATTATTTATAAACAAAACACATAGTTTTTGCTAGTAGATTCCTAGAATTCAAAGACAGTTTTACTTCTTCCTTTGTATCTCTATGTTTTTTATGGTTTAATTATTTTGTATTGTACCTCAAGTTTAATATAGAATATACATGGTAAGGAAGAGTATTGATAAATTCTTTACCAATTTTCTGAATATAAATCGGAGGTCTTCAACAAAATTATCACAAATCAAATTTACCAGTACTTGAGATGATATAATCTAACACAACTCAGAACCTAGTCAAATTTATCTCAAGTGTTACTTTTAATTTTTTGAAATGGGCATATAAGAAGCTGTGCTATGTTCGGGTGGTAACTTTTATTTTTAGCAGGTTAATGAACTTTCTCAGGATTCTATACATTTTCTTTAAAACTCTTTGTGACTTCATCCAAACAGGTCCACTATGGATAATGAGTATACCCACCTGTGTCCTATAGGGTGACTAACTCTCTTCAAACTTAATGAGAACATTTTGGTCAAAAGTATAATGAACTTTGTTTACAACACTGGTCCCTTGAGATTATAATGGAACCACAGATTTCCATCTCCTTGTGATAAGCTGCCATAAGTTCACAAAGCAAAACATTCCTTTCATTTTTGTTGTGATGCTGGCATAAAAAATCCTCCTGAACCCCACAATAATCTGCATACAAGAAACACATCTGACTCAAAAGAGAACTCATACATTAAAAGTCAAAGGATGGAAAACAGGATTCCATGCAACAGGAACCCAGAAAAAAGCAGGGGTAATTATTCTGTTAGCAGACAACATGAACTTCAAACCTAAAATGATTAAAAGAGATAAAGAAGTTCACTACATACTTGTTAGAGGAAAAATTCAAGAGGAAGAACTAAGAATTATAAATATATATATAAATATATATATATATATAAAATAGAGGAGCACCAAACTATATAAGACAAATACTAAAAGATATTCAAAACCAAATACACAAGAACACAATTATAATAGGGGACCTTAATACCCCATTGTCACAAAGAGATAGATCAACTAGACAAAAAGTCAGCAAAGGATTAACAGAAGTGAATCATGCCTGTAAGCAAATGGACTTAGTAGATGTTCACGAAGTGTTCCACCAACCACATCAGAATACACATTCTTCTCAGCTGTACATGGAACATTCTCCAAAATAGACCATAAAACCTTCTTAAGTAACCCATAAAACCTTCTTAAGTAAATTCAAAGGGACTGAAATTACTCCATGCATATCTGACCATAGTGCACTAAAATTGGAAATTAATGGCAAAGGAAATTGCAAAACCTGCATAAATATATAGAAATTAAATAACAATCTTCTAAACAACCAGTGGGTTACAGAGGAAATTAAAGAAGAAATAAAAAAGTACTTACAACTCAATGAAAATACAGAAACAATATACCATAATCTGTGGGATACAATGAAAGCAGTCTTAAGAGGGAAATATATAGCAATAAATTTTCATATCAAGAAAAAAGAATGAGCACAAATAAACAACCCAATGCTTCATCTCAAGCTTCTAGAAAAAGAAGAGCAAGTTAAACACAATGCTCATAGAAGAGAGGAAATTGTAAAGATCAGAGCAAAAATTAATGCAATTGAAACAAAAAGCACAAAGAATTGATGAACCAAAAAGCTGGGTTTTTTTTAAGAGAATAAATAAAATTGATAAACCACTGACTAACTTTATGATGAAAAAGAAAGAAAACCCAAATTCACACAATAAAGACTGAAAAGAAGGAAATTACCACAGATTTCATGGAAATTCAGAATAATTCATAAATACCTACTTTGAAAACTTCTACTCACATAGGATGGAAAACATAGAGGAAATGGACAAATTTCTAGAAAGATATGAATTACCAAAGCTCAATCAAGAAGATACAGCAATTTTGAGCAACTCAGTATCAGCTACTTAAATTCAAAATGTGATTAAAAACTTACCAACAAAGAAAAGCCCAAGTCCTGATGGGTTCATGGCTGAATTCTACAAGAAATTTAGAGAATATTTGAGAGCAATATTCCTTAAACTCATCAATAAAATTGGAAAGAAAGCAATCCTCCTTAAATCATTCTTGGAGGCAAGTATTATTCTGATACCAAAACCAGAGACAGACCCAACCAAAAAGGAGAACTATAGGCCAATCTCACTAATCAAATTGATGCAAAGATCCTCAATATAATACTGCCAAATAGAATTCAACAAATCTTCAAGAAGATCATACATCATAACCAAGTGGGATTCATTCCAGGAATTCAGAGATGGTTTAACATATGTAAATCAATGAATGTAATACACCACATCAACAGAGCCAAAAACAAAAACCACATGGTCATCTCAATAGATACAGAAAAAGCTTTCAATAAAGTCCAACATTTGTTCATGATAAAAACCCTATAGAAACTCGCAACAGATGGTATCCACCTCAATCTGATAAAGGCCATCTAGGACAAAGCAACAGCCAACATTATACCAAATGGACAAAAACTGAAAGCTTTCACTCTAAAATCAGGAACAGATAAGGATGTCCACTATCACAACTCCTATTCAATATAGTTCTGGAAATATTAGCCAGAACAATCAGACAAGAGAGAGAAATAAAAGGAATAAAGATAGGAAAGGAAGAAGTTAAATTATCACTATTTGCTGATGACACGATACTCTATATAGAAGACCCAAAAAACTCCATCAAATACTACTATAGGTAATAAACAAATTCTGCAGTGTAGCTGGATACAAATTCATTGCTCAAAAATCAATAGCATTCCTGTACACAAACAACAAACTCACTGAGAGAGAAATTATGGAAATATTGCCTTTCACAATAGCATCTAAAAAAATGAGATACCTAGGAATCAACCCAACCAAGAATGTAAAAGACCTATATGCTAAAAATTATACTATGCTAAAAAAGGAGATTGAAGAGGATATTAGAAAAATCAAAGAATATTCATTGCTCTTTGCTAGGAAGAGTTAACATTGTGAAAATGGCCATACTCCCAAAACTGTTATACAGATTTAATGCAATTACAATCAAAATACCATTGACATACCACACAGATCTAGAGAAAACACTCCTAAAATTCATTTGGAAACAGAAGAAACCTCGAATTGCAAAGGCAATTCTGGGCAACAAATTTAAGACAGGAGGCATCTCAATTCCTGACTTGAAACTAGACTACAAAGCTACTGTGATAAAATCAGCATGGTACTGGTAAAGAAATAGACCTGAAGATCAATGGAACAGATTAGAAGATGCAAACATAACTACAAAGACACTCAGCCACCTGATATTTGACAAAGGGGCTAAACATGTTCACTGGAAGAAGGATAGCCTCTTTAATAAATGGTGTTGGAAAAATGGGCTCTCCACATGCTGAAGACTGAAACTAGATCCATGACTATCAACATGCACTAAACTAAAATAAAAATGGATCAAAGATCTAAATATTAAAACAGAAACACTAAATCTGCTGGAAGACAAGGTAGGTAGAAGTCTTGGAGACATAGGGATAGGAAGAGAATTCATGAACAAAATGCAAACCACAGGGGAAACACTTCAAGGAATCAACACCTGGGACCTCATATTATTGAAAATTTTCTGCACTTCAAAATAAATCACCAAGAGAGTAAAGAGAAAACCTACATAATGGGAAAAAATTTTAACCAGCAACCCCTCAGACAGAGGTCTTATATTCAAAACATATAAATAATTTAAAAATATCAGGTCCCCCAAATTTATAGACCCTCTCCAAAAATGGGCATCTGAAATGAACAGACATTTCCAAGATGAAGACATACAAATGTCAGATAAATACATGAAGAAATGTTCGGGGCTGGGGATTTTGCTCAGTGGTTTAAGCGCCTGCCTGGCAAACGTGAGGTCCTGACTTCAATCCCTGGTACCAGAAAAAAAAAAAAAAAGAAATGTTCACCACTACAGTCATTTTAGAAATGCAAATTAAAACAGCATTAAGATTTCATCTCACTCCGGAAAGAATAGTTGTCATCAAGAAATCAACTGATAACAAATGTTGGCAAGGCTGAGGAGAAGGAACACTGCTCCACTCTTTGTGAGAGTCTAGACTGGTGCAGCCACTATGGAAATCATTATGGAGCTACCTCAACAAACTAGGATTGGAAGTTCTCCTCAATACACCTATTCCCCCCCTGGGTTTTTTTCCCAGAAAAATTGAAAAGGTCATGTCACAGTGATATATGTGCACCCATGTTCATAGCAGCACAATTTGTAATAGCCAGATCTTGGAAAAAACCCAAATGCCCATCAACTGAAGAGTGGATGAAAAAGATGTGGTATTTTTATGCAATGAAATATTATTCATCTATAAAAAGGATGATCTTGAGGCCTTTATATGTAAATGGAGGCAATTTGAGACTATCCTCATAAGTGAAATAAACAAGACTCACAATAGTGAATGTGACATTGTCTCTCTAGTGCAAAAAATAATGAAAACTGAAAGAGTAATAAGATCCAAAATGTATAAGAGATATTATAAAAATGAAAGGGAAGGAAAGTGCTCTAAAGGTTATAACTGTGTTTATAAGTTGTAGGATAGATGACCATCTGACTAAAGTTTTGGATCATTGAACAGAACTGTTTGCACTCTCATTGTTTGATTGTCCACTTTCTATGCTTTAGTTTTGTGACTTGAATGACCATTTCTAAGATGACAATATGTAATTTATCAACTAGTGATTTCTTAGTATTATTTTTTGAAATTCTGTATTATTTCTACCCTTTTTTCTGTTTTGCTTGTTTTTCTTTAAATAAGAAACCTCCTCCTGAACTGTGTTCCAATGGAACAGCGCACAATAATAATGATAAACCACACTGTTCTGAAGTCTATGTGGTCCTGTATTTTCATCAGAGTCTTGAATTTAGAGTATAATCCTGTTTATTGAGGTAGGTTTCTGTGGAACCGTATGGTGAGCTATGTTGGGAGAATCCTGCGTCTTGAGTTCACCAAGATGCAGCACTGGGTGCTGACCTGTGCACCGGCCTGTGTGAGTACACTGGTGTGCACACCGCGATGGAGTAGTCTGGAGAAGCACTTCTCAGCACGCATTTGTTAGGCGATGCATAGCTATAGTTAGAAACTTGTGAGATGGAGCATGTTCTGCAGGATGATGTATATCAGACGGTTCAAAGTGCAAGTACAATATCCTTTTTACAAGTGAGACTTTGAATCAATCAGAGATCCTCCATGAAGTAGATAAAATTTGCAGCAGGGATTTTCCTTCTCAGAAAATCTCATCAAGATATGTTCTCTCTTGCAAAAATTTATCAGTGGTCCTATAATCAAGTTGAAAATGAGATTAAACTTTCCATATACTAATATAAGATTGCCTCAGTATGGCTCCCATTAGAATCTCCCTGCCATGGTTACTGATACCCTGGTATACTTTCCTGAGTGGGAAAGAATCCCATAGCGTTATAACCGGTATTTCAAACAGTTCAAAACTAACATTATATCCTGTTAACGATGCTTTCATATATGGTATAGCACCAATCATCATGCCTGCCATTATTCTAGCTCTTGCTAATTTGCTTGTTTTGCAGGGCTATATTGGGAAGAGGATTAGATCATCAACATTTGAGACACCGAGAGGCTGAAAAAAGGCCCCATCTGTTAACTGTGCCTCCAACTGCCATCCCGATTTGGGCCATGCTGGCAGTAATTAGCAGAAGTCAAGTGCCATCTTGGATATGTTTTCTTAATTCTGATTCCTTGCGATTTTATTATAATATAAAATACAATAGCCCCCTTGTTGGCTTGATCTTTCTATATTTTTAAGAGATGTTGAGCACAATTATCAGTGATGGGGATGGAAAGTGTTCCTTAGGAATCCCACTATCACAAAAATTTATTATTCAAAAACTGGCCCATAATGTTTTCAAAGCACATCCCTCATTGGGTTAATGACTTAAAAATTGGGTAAAGGTGGCGGAATGGAATAGCCGTGATCTTTATAATTAGGAAATCTCGCATTCCCATTCAGTCCCCTGAATGGCTGTAATAATTGCTAGATCTTTCTATACTCATTTGCAGAAACTCTGTGTTAGTGTTGGTTTCAGGTGAAATTTCACTGCCCTTCCAGTCCTTTGTGAGGTCCTTGTGATATTTTGGTTACCAAAATGCAGCTTCCTCCATCCTTTATGTGGTACTGGATCCTGCGACCTGGACTATAGTGGGATCACGTGAAGAAGTAAACCAGAGATGACTTTCACCCCCTTCTGTGGAGACCCCTAAAGACTGCCCATGATCAGGGTGGGTCCCACAATGATAAAATACCTGGGGCATCAGTACTTAGCTCTTGAGGTTCTGGGATTGTACTATCTGTAGCTTTCTTCTAAGGGGCCTGGGTTGCATTCAAGTTTCTGTAAACCACCATGATGCTCTTTTTATTAATCCATTTGGCTAAACTCACTGTGGTCAGAAATGGCTTCTGTGCTTTACGTTCAAAATACCGGAAACATTTTTTGCCTATGACTCCTCCAGGTCCTGTGCCTCTGTCTCTGCTATGTGTTGGCTTTGCTATTTGTCTCTTTGCCAGACGGGCAGCTTATGAAAGGGGAGAACACTGTGGGCTTCGTTCGTGTGTTTCCCAATGTTTAGGAGCACAGAGCCTGACACCTAGAAATAGCTGAGTGGATAAACTGAAGATTTATAGAAAGCAGTTCTCACAGTCTTAATAAAAGTGAGTGCCTTTCTTTGTTCTTCCCCCTTACCTTTTCCTAGCACCTAAAGTACCTTTCTTCAAGAATGCAAACACTTTAGTGCCTGTGCCAGAGGTTGCTAAAGAGAAGAGATGTTTTCTGCTGAACTGGGTACTCTGAGCTATCTTTCCTGCCACTCCTGCTGTGCTGGTGCAAAAAGCCTGGCCCAAGTCCTGGAAGGAGGAAGTATTCTAAGAAATGAGTATCACAGACACTCCCGGGGATTAGACCTGCCACTCGGTGCTTATTAGCACACTTTACCCGAGAAAACTGACTGGAAGTGACTGCTGGATTTCTCCGAGGTAACCTTTGCTGTCTCAGCTCTGTGATCTTGTGTCTGATCTAATAAAGACACTGGATGGTTAGTGGGAAACAGTCTCTGGACATTTTTAGAATATCTGGGACAGGATAACCTTTGCGTTGGTCTGTGTTTGCAAAGGGCATTTTATGCGTGAGAAAATGAACACTGTTGTTTCAGGGGTCTTATAAGGCAGAACCACATTTTCTTGCTTTTACACTGTAGTAACTGGAATCAGTCCTAATACATAGTCATCATTAAAGAGAAGGCTGGGCAAATATGCAGAGGGTTTGGGCTATACATGCAGGATAAGCTTAAAATTCTAAGACCAATGAGGATATTTCTAACTAAGTGCCTACTGTATGCTTGGAACTTAGGTATATGTTTTTAATTATAATGTTATTGCTGTGGATCCTTTATAAATATTATGCTCCCCATTTTACTGTTGCAGATCACAGGAAACTGCAGACATTGGTTGCCTTCTTTTACATTGTGAATTCTTAGCATTTATTCAACAGTACAGGGCGGGGCCCTCTTTGTTAACCTGGTCTTCTTCATCTATAGGAGTAAGAATGGCTTTGGAAACTAGTGAGCGTTTTCCAAAAATTAGCTAATCTGGCATAGACACAGAACATATTTGCCTTTCGAATTAGTCAGTTGTGGACATATCAGCACTTTTAGTGAATATTTTGTTTGCCTTCTTTCAGCTCCCTGCCAGCCTGACAAGTGTTTTGCTGTTGGTGCTGGTGGTGTTCGTGGTGGTCTGACCACAGGGGATCCACTGATATTTGGAAACAGACCTCTCTCTCCCTCACCCTCTCCCTGGTGGTGAACACTCTAAAGCATGGTGCTATGGCATGTACAGTGAGGTTTTTTCTTTTTGTACTGTGTTAATTTGAAAGCCAGCATTAGGAGCAGTTGGTATTCTGAAGATGTAAGGGTTTTGCTGAAACCTGGCTCTCTTTTTAGCTCCATACACTTGGGCCACTTGTCAAAATGCTGATTTCCTCATCTCTGCAACAGACATTCTAATGGCATCTCCTCATCAAGTCCATAGCGAGGATAAAAGGAGATACTGTGCCTAGGACACTGCTAATACACAATAAAAGCTTTCTTAAGATGTCTCACAAATATTGTGCTTCATACATGAGACGGGATTATTTCACAGGAGATTCAGAAAGAAAACACACATTCAACGTTCAGTGTTGGAAGGATGCATGGATGAGTCATTCTAGGAAAGCAGAATTTCAGTTCCCTCCAGCAGCTGTCCTTTAAGTGTCCGCTCTGCTATTCTAAGTGCTGTGCCAGGTGTGCAGATGTGGTGAGCATGTATTTCAGTCCTGAGTCTGACATCCGCGTGGCCCAGAGTCTTGTTTGTGCTTTTTATTACATACAAAATACTGGATTGAGAAACCACAACTACCAAAAATAGACAAATTTAGAGATGTCTGTTCTAAGTTTCAAATTATAAGTGGGATATTATCAAAGGAAAAGATCTCTCATTTTTTTCCCTGCAGACACATCAGGGAGTCCATGTTTCTTTGCCCAAATTTGAAATTCCAGGAAAATATAGAACTCTACCCAGCGCCTCCCCTTGGTTCTGCCTTTACATAAGTCCAGCTCTCAGTTTTAAGCAAAGCCAATTTATTTTGTGAGGAATTTAATAACTGTTAATTATGATAAGATTGGAATCTAATGATTAGCTCCCTGACACTGACAGACATTGGATTATTTATGTGGACTCTCTCGGCCCTCTCAGGTTGACCTACTTTGACAGTTCAGTTAAACCAACTGACTTCTAAAGTTTGCTTAGGAAATGGCTAGGAAACACTGAGTGTGTGGGGTGCTTGGTATTTGTACAGCACACCAGTCAACTAGTTCCCTCGGTGCATTTCTGGAAGGTAGGAAAGTGCCATTCTGTATCGAGACATAGAAGTCACAGTTGAGCCACAAATGGAGAAGCATGTGTGCATTACTTTGTGATTGCACCTTTGCTCAAAACTTATATAGAGAAGGTAAAAAATTATTTCTTCAAAAAACATGAAAGAGCTCTTTCTATATGTTCGTTGGTTGCCCCTATCTGTAGCTCTTAGTATCCTAGTTGAAGGATATTGGTTCACGCTCTTGATTACTTACATTCTCTTTCTTGCATTTACTCCTCTAATGAAAACTGAGCCCTACTTTGCACTGAGTACTACATAAACTTTGTAATTCCTTATGACCTCACAACCAGGCCCCTTGGAATAATACCAGAGTATACTAGAGATAGTTACTTTCTATACTCACTCCTGGTCTGTAAGTATTCAGCAAGAGATAGTATATTGCACAGGGTGTGTGCTAGTCCCTTTCCTCTCATTGCTAAGACAATATGCATGATGCCCAAAATTAAATAAGGAAAGGTTTATTTAGCTCACTGTTTGTACAGGTTTCAGTTCATAATTAGCTGACTGCAAAGCAGGGTGGCATAGGGGGAAGCAAGCCTCTTGTCCCCCTTATACTCTAAGCAGGTACCTGCTCTAGAACAGGTGTAGCACCCACAGCGTCTCCCTGCCCTCCTCTTGCACAGTCTCAGGATGTTTACCAAGTAAGGACCCTGGCTCCCTGATGAGTCTTTCGCTTAAACTTCAAAACTTCTCCAGTTGACACAATGAGTCAACCACTATTACGTCCTAGAGCACAAACAGCCACCCTAGAGCAGGTCTTCTACACCCAGCATGTAAAACTGCTAAGTTTCTTAGGTAAGCTTCTAAAAACTGACGCAATGAATCAACCATAACAAGATAAGAGCTTTCGTTGGTAAAAGCCATATTTTGGGGGGCTTTGCATCCCAGACTTTTTACTACTTATCAGCTGTTTGACCCTGAATAAGGTGGTTAAATTATTTCTATGTCAGTCCATAGTCTGCTGTCTTCTTAGAAACTGAATGATTTGATATAAGGATAATGTCTAGAACGGCTCATGAAAATCTTAATGTCTATGCCTCTGTTATTACTATCAGTATATTGCTGCTATTATGGTGACCAGATATTCTGGTAGCTAGATATTCAGGCAGTGGGATTTCAATGCTATTATTACTCCCAAGGACACAGGCACAGCCAGATCCTTATTTCTCCTGATTAGTCCTTCTGCAGACCTCTAGGCTGAGAGGAACATACACACCAAAAACCAAAAAAGACTGTGTTAAGTCAATGCCCAGTAATGTACATGTTTCAAACAGGACACAATGCTTACAGCTGATTTGAATAAGAAAACATTGCTTAGGTAATTTTTCCTCATCTCTACATCTCTAAAATGAGCAAAATACGAGAAGAAAGAAGGTAAATGCTTAGGGCAGAGACTGAAACAGAAGAGAAACCCTCAGTCTCCATCTATTTATCAAAACAATAAGGATGGTGATCTCAATGATAAGCTGAATCCAATGGAGGATATAGATATATATTCCTTCACTTTTGCTTGATACCAAATCTTCACAGCAAATCTTGTCTAAATAAAATAGTCTAAGAAATTATAATAAACTATAGATGATAAAAGCAACCATATAGTTTATTATTACAGAGTTGAGTTACATATTTTCCCTAAGGACAAGTCAGGCCAAAGAATATAGGGTCCCCAGGCATAATTTCAGCATAGGCAACCTGAGGAGGCTTCCCAGAAGAAATAGCATTTAAAAATTTCACAGCTTACTGTCTTACACACTTTGTCATTGCTGGGAAAAACAAATGCATGACATTCCCAAGATAAAGGGGCAAAGGTTTATTTTAGCTCGCAGTGTGCTAAGGCTTCGGTTCACACTGGACTGGCTCCAAGGCAGGGCGGAGTGATAGAGCAGACACAGTCCAAGGCAGGCAGGAGGCAGCCGGCAGTGAGCCTTCCTTTTTGTTCTATTCCTGAGTGCTCAGCATCACCCACACCCAGGTTGGACCTTCCTATTGCCCATTCCCAGAAGTATGCTACGCCAATCAGCAGACTCACACACACCCTTAATCCATATTTGCACACCCTAGATCCAGCTGCCTTCAAAAAGCGCCACCTATAAATACATGCGGCTTTGGTGGACATCTCCGTACAGGCCCCCAGGGGAGAGTCCTTTCTCTCTATAACACTCTGCTTTCTGTTGGGTAGATTTTGTACTATTTTATGGCCACAACTACCCAATGAGGAGAAACTGTTTTTCTTGCTTTACAAATGGCAAAGTAAGCCTGACAGAGATTAAATAATTTCTAAAGTACATAATTACTCACAGCCTGACTCTTCAAAGCCAGGCTCTGTGACCCTCTGAGTCTGAGTATCTAACCTTTCTGTTCTACGTCCTTTCTCCATTTTCCCTGGCTGTTTCCTGCCGAGAGGTATGAAAGGTCCAGTCCAAAGGACAAGGGGATGCATTTGTAAAATGGCGGTGATAAAGTGGGTTCATACTTCAATCAGCAACCACTTTGTGCAATGTCTGAGCTAGAGATGGAGACAGTAGGAGCTACCTCTTCTAGTGGCTTCATGGAGGAGGTGGCCCATCTCTTGGAGGGCAAGCAAGTGAATAAATCGTGCCAGGTGAATGCTGCAAAAGATGACCAGTGAATATTTAACAGATTATTCTTTATTGTATACCTTCCACATTTTAAATTAATGGGACAACAAAGATGGATATAATTCCTGCTTCTAAACTGTTTTTTTAATTCTTTAGGCAAGATGATTAATGTATGTGAACAACTAAAAAGCTCCAGCAAGATAAGGTAAGCAAATATGTGGGCAAGGGACAATATAAGAATTAGAAAAATGAGACTGTATGTAGTCCACTGTATGTGACACACCTACAGTGGGTGAGCACTGTATTTGACAAGTTGTATTTTGTACCTTATTAAATTTTAGCACAACTCAATTATAGGGTATGTATTTCTCCTAACTGTGTGCATCAGGAAACCAAGGAATATATAGACCAAACATTTTATGGAAAAATTTAAGACAGTAAGCAGACCATCTGTACAACTTTCATGACTGCTTTCTTTGACTGTAGCATCTGATCTATGGTCAGACAGGGAAGAGATGAAAATAGTGATATGTTAGCAGGCTCCGAGATGGTCCCATCCCAGTGGTCACGCTGTGTGTAGGCTTTTCCTACACCGACTTGTGGCTGTCCCTGTGTGACCAGCAGCATATGGCAGAAATTACACTTTGTGTCTCCTGAAACTCGGTCCTGAGAAGCTTCATAGCTTCTGCAAGGTCTCTTACATAACTTTCTCTTGGACGAAACTTAGAACTCACTGTCCTGAGGCCACTACTCTGGAGACACTGCATGGACAGGTCACATGGGGAAACAGTAAGATTGGGCGAAGACAGGGAGATGCTCAGAGTCCCCAGCTCTCCCGAGCCCAGCAAATCCGATCATTCCACTTGATGCCCGGATGCTGTGGTGCTCAACAAGCACTGCCTATGCCACAAATCCGGGAGCAAAGTGATTCTGGGGCAAGTATCTGCTGTTCGGCCGCTAAGCTCTTGGAATGGTTTGTTACACATCTGAAGATGCCTAAACCACAGACTTTGTGCACGCTAGTTCTGGACTGTGCAGTAACAGTAACCCCAACAGTCAGCAGTTTCAACCTGCATACTTCTATTATCTCAGTTTCTGTGAATCAGAATCTGACTATGGTTTAATGAGACCCCACTTCAAGGTCTCTTATTATACCTTGAAGATATCAAGATGTTGTCTATGATGACAGCCATCTCAAGGGTCAACACTTAAGAAGCAGCTTTTTGACTCCTTCCCACAGTTATGGCAGAATTCTCTCCCTCATGGAGTGTTCAGCTAAAGCGTCAATTGTGCACATGCTATTGGCTAGAGAGTTTCCTCCACCTTTTGCCACATGGGCCTCTCCTAGAAGCAGCTTCAATTAAAGCAAGGGAGCAAAGAAATAAGCGCATTCCAGCAAGAGAAAATGATTCCCAGCAACACAGAAGTCATCATTTTTTGGAACACAATTATGGAAGTGCCATCCCATCCCATTTTCTACATTCTGTTGGTTAGAAGAAAGTCAGAACTTACATTTTTCTCTGCAGAGGAGAAAAAGAAGTGAACACTTGGAGACAGGCATCACTGAAGACTATCTTAGTCCTTGTAAGCTGCCATAAGAGGATCCCACAGACTGGATGACTTACAGTTTTGGAAGCTGGAAGTCAGAGACTAGGATGGCTGCACTATCTGATTCTGGTGAGTGCAGTCTGCTAGGGTTCAGCCAGCAATTTCCACATTGTGTCCTCACATGCTACAGAATGGAGAGAGAGCAAACGATTTTTCTTATCTTCTTACAAGGACACTAATCTCATTTTGCTATTGTTTAGACCTACAATGTCCCCCAAATCCTCATATGCTCAGAGGTAGGCTTTAGGAAGATGATTGAATCCCGGAATTTCTACACTCAAAAGTGGGCTCATCCACCCATGAATTCAGCATGTGAGTATGCTGTTAGGAGGCGGGACTGGTTAGAGAAAGGTCACTGGGGGTTTAGTCTCTTGGATTCCTTCCTTCTGTCTCCCTCTTGTCTACCATGACATGAGCAGCTCTCCTCTGAAGACCCTTCTACCCTCCTTGCCTTGAGCCAGCTGACCATGGACTGTTGTAAAAAACCATGAGCCAAAGCAAACCTCTTCTCCTTTAATGTGTGGGTGTCTAGTATTTTGTCCCAGCAGAGAGAAAGTGACTAAGACATCTTTCATAAAGGCTTAATCACAATGTCTTAATTACCAAGAAATGTCCCACTTCCTAATACTATTGCGTTACTGATGAGAATTAAGACATAGGAATATGCATAGATGTGTAGGAAACATTAGGCCTACAGCAAGGATCATTTTAACTGACTTCTGACCATAGAATAACAAGTCCAAACACTCACTGGGAACAGTTCTTTTAATTTTATAACAAATTATGAGCAGAAGAATCTTTCAGAAAGATGATTACCCCTAGATTTCAATCACAATCCCAAAATGTAATAGACTCATGACACAGAAAAAGCAATAATTTCAGCTTCCCGGTATCTCAGTCTGCTCATCTTTAAAGGCCAACAACAGTTATTAACTCACTGCATTAGGAATATTAAGCGGCAAGATGTAACTGCAAATATCTATCAGAGTATCTGAAATGTGTGAGGCTTTAAAAAATGTTGGCTCTGATTTTGAAACTCTGTTCAGTTAAGAGGAAAGCATAATTCTAGTAGAAATTTAAAAGTATGACAAGAGTGTAACACTGCATGCTTCATTTTGGTACCTGCTGATGCTAGAAAGGAATTCTTTAAATACAGAGACAAACGAGAAATAGATTCTAGTTTTTGTGCTTTTTCTCTTGTCTCCATTTTGTGCTTATAGAAAGGACATTGCTATAGGCTGCTGTCTTCTGCTCTTTGGTCTCTGTGTCTAACACGTGGCTGGCTGGTAGCAATGCTTAGAAGGGCACTGGGCCCATCCCAAGGAGAATGAAGCAGAAGCAATGACGCATTCTAATGCTTTATCAGGAGCACCAGAAGTTGCAGTTGAGGAGGAGAATTTGCTTTGCTTCATTACACGATGAGCCAGAAACAAAACCAACAGTGCAGGTCCCCTGGCCTCTGCTGCTGCCCTCCTGGCTTGTGCTACGTCATGGAAACACACAGTCAAGGAGTCTGAAAAGATCTAGGATCAATGTCAGTGCAGCAAGAAGGCCGACAAAGGCTACCAAAGAGGCCAGAGGTACCACTTTAAGTCAATTAAGCAAACAGCTGGTGTTCGAGTATCGTGTGTGAGCTGGGCGTCTACTACGCAGAGATCTCACCTGAAAAAATAAAATCGTGTAAACATTTCAATAAAATAAACTGTACTATAAAGTGGCGTGGACCACAGTAGAGAAAAAGTCTGAACCTTACTGGAAAGAACCACTGGGAGACCCAAAACACAAACAAATGAGAAAAAATACTGTATTCTTAAAGGATTTTCTCCCATCCAGACTCAGGTCTTTTGGGTGATGCCACCTTACCCAGAGTGAGATTTCCCATTAGCTACACCCAGAACTATGTAAACCAGTCAGTGCACTAATCCAGTGTCACCTGCCCTAGATCCAGCAAGCTCTGAGCATATGGAGCATATGTGAGCAGTTTTGGGGGACATCTAGATATAAACCATAACATATGTGAACAAACAGTTCATTCATAGTAAAAGAAATACAACTGACTCTCACACAGACAAAATTGGCCTAACTTGACAATCATAAAAGGCAGCAGGGTGTGGTAGATAAAACCATATGAGGGTCTTTATATTTGCCTGTTCCTTGCAAGAGGTCAAAATGTTTTATTATATGTGTGGGCTACTACAGTAGGGAACTGGTTCTTCTCATCACAGAGGTAAAAGTATAACAGCACAGGTAGAAGTATAACGGTACAGCTTGCATAAAGAAAATACTGGCAATCTGCATTGAATTCCACTCAGGATTTACTAACAGAAAGCCTTGCAGAAGTCTACTAGAATCTGCACAAATTCCACTTGCAGTTCATTTATGCCTTCAATTTATTTTTGTTGGAATTTTAAGTTAAAGGCATCAAGTCATCTCAGAGATGTTACAGAATGTAGTAGTTTCTCATGCATGAATTCCTTGCATGATAACTTCACGCCCTCCCAAAGCAGCCTGTTCTGTGCATTTTCACTCTTAATATTCTTTTTTTTACACTGAGGCACAAATTCCTTGACTTCCTTCCACCCCCTGAAGTTGCCACAGATTTCTAATTCTCCCAGTTCCCAAGAGAAAGGGTGAGCACTCATGTATGAGCTTGTCAATGGTGTGTTTTCAGTCTTCGCTGCAGATCAACATGTCTAATTCTACTTTTTCTCCAGGGAAAGGGGGTGCAATCAAAACCCCTGCTGTTCTTGATCAAGGAGAGATCATTATTCCATCTGCACAGCAGTGCCAATGTACGCACAGGGCTCACTTCGGGCTTCCAGCCTCTTTCATGCAAAGCATAGAAAGAAACGAAGAAGCCAGAGGCTCACATTTCACCTGAGGCTCCATAAGCAACTTGCTCAGGGCAATGTGTTAATCAAGGAAAATGCGATAGCAAGGAAAATGTCAGCTATGATGCTACCTTGGGAAGAAGCCATAATGAGCTGTAAGAATCTGCTCCATAGCTACTGTTGTACTGCTGCCTTTGATGAGGAGAACAAAGAGATGCAAATGAAGCCGCCCCCCCCACAACCTTCTGTCTGTGAATGTACCTGGCATGTGGCGTCTCTTGTTTCAGAGTTTCTATCAGAGACAAGCATTGAGCAAGAGCTCCACATCCAGTTGTCCCTCAGGTGCCACCACAGTGGTGGCTACAGCTGAACTGATGCTCCGAGGAGGGACAGAGGATGCAGGAAGTAGACAGTTGTGAAAATGGGGCTTGAAGGGTCACGTGCAGAAGTTTGGAATTTTTTTTTCTTTTCACGGCATTTTTGATAGACTCAAAATTCTGAACAACAGTACCCTAGATAATGAAGATCAACCAGCAAGCTGTGTTGTTTTCCTGAGCACACTTCTATCCTGAGGACCAAATGTTCAAGTAGGTCCTCCTCATTTATAGAACTGATCAGTGTGAACACAAGATCATGATTAGTACTGAAAGGAGATGGTGGACTCTTTTTTGCCTTCCCTGGACCTGCACGCTAAGTCTCACTCCTGGGTCTCAGTGGGTGACTGGTTAGGTAGTGTCTGTTGTTCAAGAAAAGTTGCACAGGACAGAAACAAAGCAAGAGAGAATTTGTCCAGTGCCACTGCAAAAGGGGAGTGAGATGTGGTTCAGCTCTGCTTATACAAAAGCAGGGTGCAGTTCTGAGGGGGTTAAAATTTCTAGGTGGTGTCAGCCAACATTACGGAGAGCAGCGCAGATACCCCTCAGCGGGGAAGAACTTCTCATCTGGTTCTCTCGCCACAACTGAACAACCCCCACGCAGATAGTCAAGCTGGGGGAGCAGGCAGCGAGGAAAGGGAAGGAAGGGAGAGAAACCACCAGTGGGCATCAAAAGTTCCAGGCTTCCACACAACCTCGTCTAACCTGCCGTCTCTTCAGCTGGCTGAGACTGTGCTCAGGCTTGCACAGGTAGTAGGAGTCACAGCCAGCTCACAACCCAGGCCTTTCTAGAGATAAAATCTACAATATTTGAGAGACAGACAGAGAGAGAGGGAGGGGGCTCTGATTTTTGGAGGTGTTGAGGAGAGGCTTTAAACTGGACAATCACAGTGAAAGCCAAGGACTGGTGGGCCCCTCCTCCATCAGGGGGTCTCCCGGCTGCAAACCAGAAAAGTCTCCTTATAATGCAGATCACAGCAGGTTATTCACCTTTTTGTTGCTTTTTCATTTCTGGACACAACCCTGCACCTGGAAACCAAAGAGGAGAGGTTTATCTAGGTCACACTGCAATATTCCCAGTCCAGGCAGAAACAGAATGGTGGAGAGGATTGGCAGAGAAGAGCTGCTCAAGTCAAGGTAGGCAGGAAGCAGAGGGAGAAGGAGTGAAGGAGGGAGCATATGTGGGTTTATCTGTCACCCAGGAACAGGTTTAATATAATACTCTATGACAGGAATATATACACAATCATACGCTGTGCTAAGTTGGGATACAATGGCCTCGTGTAGGGTCCGGCGTGGAGGAATGCAGAGTGGTCGTCTGCAAGCTGGGGAACTGTGCAATCCAGTCAGAGGCAGAGCTGGAGCCCCCTGCAGACCCCCAGTGAGGCTGTGTCAGGAAGCTGGCGGGTCTACGTTGCAGCGCTGAAGAGTCGGGGTGGAAAACGGAAGAGTTTGTGTGCAAAGTCTAAAGATGCACACTCAAAGGGGACGATGAAGACTGATGCTTAGCCAAAGAAGCAGAAAGGAGAGTTCCTTCTTTTTTCCCTTTTTGTTCCATCCGGGGCTCCAAACCTACTGGTCGGTGACACACACACCTGGGGTGATCTTCCTTTTTCAGTGGGTCAGTCATGCAGCTACACCCAGAGCTGTGCTAAACCCACAGGTGGGCATGTCTTACTCAGGTTTCCACCAGATCAACTCCCTCAGAGAGTTGACCCCACCCACCGGTCTCCTCTGACTGGACCCCACCTCCTAATGTCTAGTTAACTACAGAACCACGGTCCTCTAATCACCTACCAAAAAGCCCTTCTTCATCGTGCATGAAGAGCCGGAGGGACATGCAGATATAAACCCAAACCCACTCAAAGCCAGTGGCTTTCCACTGTGCTTAGGGTGAAAGCCACACTTCCAGTGGAGCCCCCCAGGCTTCACGCAGCCTTTCCTAGCTCTGCCTCCCTTTGCTCACCTGCCCTCCGCTGGTCGCCGTTCCCTGCGTGCACCAAGCGTGCTGACAATGCACTCATTCTCCAAATATCTCACAAGGTGCACAACTACTGATAATTCTTTCTCTGTGGGATGTCTATGCATCTTACTCCTTCAAAATGGGGTTTTAAAATATTTTAAGACCTCTTTATATGAAGTCACTGTCTTTTTTTTTCTGCAACATTAATTTATCAACGTAAAATGTAGCAGGACATAAGTAGAATTCATTCCTCTCTCTTATCATTGTTTCTAGATAAAACATAAGATTGCCTCACACTGATTTGTCCTTACTGCTTATGTGGCTTTATTATCATATTTGGGTTTCTGATCCACTTGCATTTGCCACATGTATGGTATTATGCATGAGGTACAAGTCCACATTTATCTTCTTCCAAATGACTATCTGCTTGTCCTAATATGATTTCCTTAAAAACAAGTTCTCTTCCTCCCTCCCCCTTGATCTGAGATGCCACCTTTATAATATCAAATTGCCATATGTACTTTCGTTTATTTCTGGATTTCCTATTATATTTCTTTGGCCTCACTTTCTGATAAAATAGCTGAAGCATATTTAAGGTATTTGCCAGCGTCTGCCGAGCAGTTAAGATGTCAACAGCATCTGTTCGGAATTGGTCGTTATCCCTGGAGGAGGTGCTGCGGGCCTACTTTGCTTTTGCATCATGCCAGGTATTTATGAAAGCTGCAGAGTCCTGGACCCCAAGTCCTAAAAAAGGGTGTATCAGAATCTCTGAGTCAGGGGCATGGGGACCCGTACTTAAAAACCAGTCTGCCAGCACATTTCCAGGTAATTTTGTAGGTGGAAAAAGGAAAATCTACATCTTTCCAAGAGAAGCCTATCTTTAACTTTCCTGTGTCTAAATATGGGGAATCGTGCTTTGATTCACCATAAGCTGTTATACCAGAAAGGAACTATTACAGCTTAAAAGGCAACACTTTTCTAAATTTATTTTTGTTATTTCATTAGTCTGTGTTTGCAGTACACAAAGATTACATTCATTGTGAGTAGTTGGTGTGTGACCAGAACACATTTTAACTCTGAGTCACCCCTTCCCCTCCCCTCCTTTTTCCTTCTCTCCATCTCTTGGTCCCTTTTTCTTCTGCAAAAGATGTATCTTCTGTTTTCTGTTATCCATCTTCATCTTGCTCTATAATTTATTTATGCTTTGGGTTTCTCATAGAACAAAGCTCATTTGTCTGATTTATTTCAGTTAACATTGTGCTTTCAAAATATACCCATTTTCCTACCCATGACTTAAGCTCATCCTTCTTTATGGCAAAGCAGGACTCTGTTATGTATAAAATCACGTTCTCTTTATCCATGCATTTGTTGTTAGACTGCTCCCAAGATTTAGCTATTATGAATTGTGTTGCTGTAAACATGGGAATGCATAGATACTTTGGTTATCACCCAAATTAACAGATATGACTGCATTCAGTGACACCTAATATGCCAATGGGGAGATGGAGGAAGGCCAAGATGGAGATTGACACAGGAGGGGAGAACTGAGTACATTGTTTTGGTTCTGACTACAGCACTTCATTAACATCAACACCAACCAAGTGTATCATTTGTAAATCCATGAAACCAGTGACAAATAGATGAGGTGGTTATACTAGTGTATGCATCTAATTATACCAGGAATCGACATATTTTGATTAGTTACTTTGCACATAAAACCCTTAACAAAGGTGAAAACAGAACAAAGCACTTCCTCACCAAAGGGCCTACAGACCTTGTGCTCCATGGTCAGATGGCACTTACTCCAGTCACAAGGGCACAAGGTTCCTCCATTGCTACTTATGTGAAGCTTCTGGCTAATGGCTTTGGACATTGCTCCAGCAGGA
The DNA here is from genome assembly GCA_004027295.1 of Dolichotis patagonum. Taxonomy (NCBI): domain Eukaryota; kingdom Metazoa; phylum Chordata; class Mammalia; order Rodentia; family Caviidae; genus Dolichotis; species Dolichotis patagonum. The sequence continues at coordinate 27,995 of PVJX010014363.1, forward strand.
GGTCTAGTGGTGGAGCTGGCCTGCCAGAGCAGTCTAATCATGGAAGAAGGAGTGAGGTCATTTTCCAATAACACCTAATGGACCAACTCTTGGGCCTGGTTAGAAGTCAAAGTTTGGTGACCTCCCCTTTCCCTGAAAGAAGAGGTACATACTCTTAATCAGTTAATAGGAAAGATTATAATTGAGTGATTTTGTATTCAGCTTTTAACCATTGACACACATATTCTTGTGTGATAGACATAAAGAAAGCAGTGGGAAAAATGGAAAACAAAAGATAGCAGTGTAGTTTCCAAGAGCCACCCAAATCAGACAGTCACAAGCCACATTTAAATATGGAGAAATGATTTTTGCTGGAGAAGCAGAATCACCCATCAAAGTTGAAATGGTGAGTTGAGAGGTTGCGATGCAGGTGATTGAAAAAATTAGGAAGATTATAAGCATCTGGAAGAAGGAAGGTATGGCAAGCTTGGCCAACTGGAGATTTTCTAGTTGCTGGGCACCTAGAAGCAAAGATGGAAAATTGGAATGCAGACATTCGACCTTGGGTCACGCACTGTTTTCACATATTCTTACTGCTCTACAGAACTGCATCCCCTGTATCCCAAAAGAATAAAATGAACAATCCTGAGGTCTATGACAGCTTGATACCTCTCACCACGATGTGTCATGCTCCACCTCATCTGTTCTGGAAGGCATCATGGCGGAGCTAACCAAGGTCAGTCTTTCCTCTTTTAATCTGGTCTGCTTTCCTTCTCAGAAGTGCCTAACATTTCTCAAAGAGCACAAAGGCAGACAAGCCACCTGTGACTGCACTGAGAATATCACTGCACATCCTTGGTCTTCCTGGTGGAAATGAGTGTGGGAGGACCCACAGGGGACAGCAGTGGTGGAATAGCTTCCTACTGTCATGGCTTTAAACCAGGATGAAGGCCACAGTCCCTTTGTGTGAGCAGAAGAGGGCTGAAAGTGACTCAGAAGAAAGAATCTGAGCACAGAAGAGAGATTATCCCCAGGCCAAATCAGCAACTCAATTGTCAAGGACCAGTGGGAAGGAGGTGGGACCAGCAAAAATCAAAGCAGTCATTACCATAAGCTGCTGAGAGTTTCCTTTACCGTGGGCAGGATTTCTTGCTATCTGGAGGAGCATGAAGGACAAATATGAATAGGGCACACAGCTGCTCAATAATGGGTAAAAAATGGACAAAAATCAAGGAGATCAGACCAAGATCTAGTGCCAAAGCCCAACTTTCAAGGCCATGGGTTTGGTTCTGGGCTTGTGGAGATGTTTAGGGGATTCTAGGAGAGGACAGGAAGAGAAGGAGCTTTTTCAGGCAGTTCCAAGCCCAGCCAGGGACCAGTAGTGATGCAGCGAAACCTTGTCTGAAAGAAAGAAAGAAAGAAAGAAAGAAAGAAAGAAAGAAAGAAAGAAAGAAAGAAAGAAAGCAAGCTAAGGATATGCCTCAGTCTGAAGGCCCTGGGTTCAGTCCCTTGTACTAATCACTTTGTGAGCAGCAGGTGACTGTTTCATACTCATTCGGATAACTGGCAGGGATCCGCTGACATGTGCAGAAGGAATACCAGGGCACAGTAGGACATGTGTGCCAGGCTGTGCTGTGTGCCCTGTTTATGAGTTTCCAGCACTGTAAGGGGGCTGGTGTACTACCCTACACCATTACCCTTTCCATGTCCCAGACAATGTCTACTAGAGAGGGGAGGAATGAGCCACTGAATTAAAACAATTCTGGATAAATCTTGAATTTCATTTTCTAAAAGCAGCAGCTCTCATATTTCCAAAATATGTTAGATACTAAATGCATGAGTTGATAGAATGGGGGTTCTAGGGTAACCCTGGGGCCCTCCCTTCTCTTCTTAGTGAAACTTACAAATGCAAATCAGTCACCATGAGGTCTGAAGCTGTCAAACACAAGAGCATATGGATATTCCGCTTTTAGTAGCCAATATTTGTATTGTACTGTTTGCGCAGATACACATGGTATATCTTTTGGCTCTCTTGAAAGCATCAAGCACTACTTTTAGAACAAGGAAGGGAAGTGCCATTCATTGAAAACTTTACTGTGTGCAGCGCAGTTTCTGGATGGAGTCTTCTGTCCTGGTTCATGGCTGCAGTGAAGCACGGAGGCAGGCATTCTACAGTGGGGAAGGTGAAGGAGCCGAGGTTGCTCAGTACATAAGTGGCGGAACTGGGGTTTGATCTCCTTTTCTGATTCTCTTTCTGCTACACTCTGCCAGAAGCTGGAATGTCTAAATGTCTTTATGGCCCAGGAAACCGATCTAATCAGACTGAACTTGACCTACAGTGTGTCCGTTGCCTTATAACGTGCAGTAGTCCCTGGAAAGAGGAACCTTTTAGAAATTCATCTTCAATGAAACTTGTGGGCGTTTCTATTTAGTCTTCCCTAATCGTAGAGCTCACCCTACCATCCCCAGACACTACACTTGATACAACACCTCTTCCCTGGTAAACTGAGCAGGAATACAGACACATAACTATAAAGAATTTGCCTGTGCACACTCTCTGTGAGTCCCTGACTGAGATGAAGTCTGATGACTCATGTGGGAACCAGGAAACACAGGGAGAAAGATTTCCGTTGCCGGCATAGACGATCTGGCACACGCAGTTTAAAAGAGGCTCACAGTTTCCCAAGGCTCAGCTCATGGGTACCTAGATCCAGTGCAGAAACATCTTGGTAGCACTGAAAAGACCCAAGACTGCTCACTTGTGGTGACTAAGAAGCAGAGTGCAGCGAAGCAGAATAGCACCAGCGACCCGCCTCCTCCAGCTGGCCCTCGTCTGCTACCAGCACATGCAGGGTGAACAGCCTTGGAATAATCTGCAGCTGCCCCTGCCGCGGAGGCCTCTCCAGCATCTTAAACGGAGCTGACGACTGAGACCCACAGCCCCAAGAGCAGTGTTGGGAACATAACCGAAGTGATAGTGGCAGTTTGTGTACTAGGAAGCTCTGTTGCCTTCACATGAAACTTTTCCAAGAAACTGAAAACAAAGATCCTGGCCCATGTAGTATTAAACTGAAAATAACACAGAACGTGATAAAGCTTTATTGACTACATGGGAAGCAGTGCAGGCCCTAAATGTAGATGATTCCCTGGCTCTCATGTTGCACATTTTGCTCTTTTCAATTCCTTCCCCTCAATCAGGACTCTCCTTGAAATATTACTAGTCATCTAGGTTTAGTAGATGGCAAATAGTCTCCTTTTTGGGGGGAGAGGTGGCAGGGATGCATTCTGTTCAGAAAATCCCTTCTCTCCAGCAAGCACCTACTGTCTGTGTGGGCTGATTCCCTTCTCCCTCCTTACCGTTTCTGAAGGGGAGTCAGGGGGACCCTCATTCTCCTTCCGCTACCCGAGCCCGCGGACCCCTGAGTTTTGTTCCTGCCAGCTCATTTCACAGAGTTTGGAAAGGTGTTCTAGGAAACGTCTTCACTGCCACAGCGTGTTGTCCTGCTCGCGTTTTGTTGTTACACTTTTCAAAAATCATTACCTCTCCTGGAAACAAATTAATCATCAGCCTCTGGCAATAGACCTTGAGTCCCGGGCACTCTAGGACTGACATTCCTTCCTTCGTAGGTCAAGTATAAATAGGCGGCAATTTACACGCAATTAGATGGGGGCGGATCTGCAGTGGGGTAGGGGTGGCAGGAAAATTTTCACCCACTCAGTATGCAGGGTCTGGGTGGCGGCTGAGTAGCTGCTGTAGCTGCCATTTGTTAAGATTTCACCTTATTTAGTTCCCACTCAGACAGTCCTAATTTGTGCAGTGCCCAGGGAATGACTTAAGACAGGATAATTAATCTGAGCACAGAAATTCTGAGAAAAAAGAAACACAAAGCTGTTTGCTTCTTCCTTCAAAATGCCTGCATAATGAGGGTTTATTTTGCTCCTTTAATTCTCCAAATTACAATATTCTGATGAAATTGGTATTTCCAGGGATGTCTTCCATAACTAAGAAGATTTGATCCAAATATTAAGCTGTATACATCGGCCACCCCTAAAAATCGCCAATTAGATTCAACACAGGTCACATAAAATGAGTTTATGGCTTTGAAGAATTGGGGAAAATGCATGTTGTTGTTAGCGAGGCACTTTGATCATACAGTGCTCATAAACACTTTATTCAACTGAACTGAGAATGTTAACTCTCTAAGCTTCCATAAGATCTAATTGTCATTAGCTCAAATCTATCAAAATTTCTGCTCATAATTTATTATTATGAAGAAAAATCTGATGAGAGTTTGAGAAAATTAATGCAATGAATGCCATTATTCACACCATAGTTACGGAACATTTCCTTAATCTGATAATTTCAGGTGGAATTACAGTCTGCATACAAATAGTGTCATGTGCATTTGTAATTCTTAAGACTTAAAATGGAAAAAAAAAACCTACTCAAAAGTCATGGAACCTAGTTCCCTCATGTCAAAGACACTTTGAGATTCCGTGGAACATAATTCTCAAAGTTTAATGTGAATCTGAGCCATCTGGAGAAACTGTCAAACTGAAGAGATAAAAATACGTGAGATTCAGATTTCTAGTAAGCTGCCTGGTGAGTCTAAACTTGCCAGGTCTTGGCCTGACCATAATCTGAATAAATCAGCCCTGCCCATCCCGGCATCGGTGTGTAAACCCATGGCCATGTGTGTGTCTAAACTAGCTAATGTGCTATACTCATTTATGCAGCATCTAGTGACTGGTTGTGTCACACAGCTAATGATTTAGGTAAGAGTGTCTGAAAAATAGATCAACAAACACATACAGAGAAAGCTTCTACGGTACTCTTGACTGTCGCAAACAAAAGGAGCAAAACTATTTCATATTTCACAAAGCAGCTGTTTATAGTTGATATAGCACTAGCAGATAGCACAACTATGTGAGACAGACGTTTTACTTTTATGTTCCTAGTGAATATCCTGAAACTGAAAGATAAATGACGTGCACAATTTCCCATAATTAATAAGAAATTCTTGTAATTATTATGAACCATGTCTTCTGGTCACGGCTTCAGAGTTTCTACAGACTGAGGGAGTAATTTTGCATCTATATAATGGGTGACTCCAGTTCATTTAGAACAGTGATTACCTCCCTTCTTCACATAACTAAATTATATTAGGAAGACAAAATGTAATACCAGTAAATGCTTTCACTCCAGAGCAATCGAGCCAGGGCTTTCTGGATTTTTTTTCATCTTGCCTGATTTTGATTCATAATGAAACTGGAGAGCCAATAATAGTATAGAGCCAATAAAACACCTTTAAGCACAGGAATTCTCCACTGGTGTTCAAATAGGATTTGTTCCAGTCTTCTACAGGAAAATCTTAGGTGTAATGAAATCAGAATAAGTTTATGCCTGACAGTTAAAATTGTCCAGCCAGGCTTCAGCATTCTTTTACTGCCTCTTGCCCTGGGGGTAGTTCTTGAAAATTTGGATAGAGTTGGGCTTATCCTTTATAAAAAGATCATTTTCATTCAAACAAGTAGAAAGTTTAGTTTACCTAGTGCACTTTTGCTCCATGTAACAGTAGTATTTATGTTATTTTTTATTCCTTGCATTTGATGCTGAGAATTTAGAGTTTTACTAGGGCTTTTAATAGGATGGATGTCTAAACATTTCTTTTCCTCTGTAGCCTGTTTTCTTTTTCCTCTTGTGATTTCTGTGACCTCAAAAAGGATTTGGATAGGAAATATACCTACATGCATACTGAATTATCCAAGATTTCTATACTTACATGTGTACTGAATTATCCAAGATTTCTATGTAAGAAATTAATTTGGCAAGAAGTTTGGAAGTATTGCCTTGTAAGACTAAAAAATTCAGTACCTAATCCCTCTGGATAATATTTGAGAAACTCTAGGTATTGGAAGCAGATATTTCTACTTTTCCTTTATAGAATCTTGTACTTTTCTATAGGTTCACGAGATTAGGTGGATTCTATTGCATCGATCATCTCTCAGAGTTCAATAGGACAAGAGGAAAAGGAAGGTTTTGATTACCATAAGGACCCGGGAGGAGCCCGGCCTTCTTGGAGCAGCCCTTGAGTAGATGATCATCTGTGGCCTACGTGGGTGTCACTAAATAATACTCCTTCCAGGAGCGGCCTAGTTCTGGCTGCCTGCTGAGTCTGAGATACCCACAAGGTCTGGAGATGCCTCGTCCACTCAACCTTCGTGTCACACCTTCACCCTCTGGGCATTTATCTGCTTTTATTTAAACAGAACGCTCCTGTCTTCCCCCGGTTACCTGGTGCTGTAGGGAATGGCAGCGCTTTCTAGACTGTCCTGTTAGGGACTTGGATAGAACAAGCGGTGAGTGTGAAAGATGAACATTTACTTAGGCAAAAAGAAGGAAAAGCCAAAGGAAAATAAGCCCAAAAGAAGTGCTCATGGAGAGAAGGGCGCTCGGAAGGGAAAAGAACTGATACTTCCTGCATGTGGAACAGAAACTGCAGACTGAGAGGGCCGTGGTGCCGTCACTGGCTGAGCTCTCCTCTTCCAGAGCTGACCCAGGTGGTCCCTCGTGATCACCTGCTAGAAGATCGGAATCAGGTGCCAGCTTTGGTGTGTTCTGAAGATTGCTGCTCGGTGCAGCCAGACCCTGGTGCCAGGCTCGGGAGCCAGTGCTCTGTTCTGTGGCTAAGGAGTCCCTCAGCCCTCTGCTGGTGCCCTACTGCCCCAGGGACAGTGCCATGCCCCGGATTGCGGCCCCACCACTGTCGTTCTCTTAGGCACGGAGCAGCATTGGTGACAGCACGGCTCCTGCACCCACAGACCCCTCGAGAGCGGGTTCTTTTTGTGCTGGAGACTCAATTCGTGTTACCTTTGTCTCCCTTCCTGACTAGGAGCTTTGCCTGAGCCCTCTGTGGCTGGATCCCAGGAAGTATCTGGCCTTTGCTGTCCCTGGCAGGAGGCTCCCGTATCGAGGAGTTATTACTCCACTGCTTCCACTACTTGGTTCTTGGGGTTTTCTTTTCTAGTAGTCCGGGTCTGCAATGTGTAGCTGTTTTCCCCCAGGGGGTAGAATGACATTAGTAACCTCCATACATGACAACCTAGGACATGGGCCACTCTCATTTGAGTTCATGCTATTTTATTAATGTTTCCAAAAACCCTTGGCAGTTCGCATCCTAACCAGTGACTCACAGGACTGTTTTCTGTGTTTTCCCAGTTCAGTGTGTAGAGTAACCTCTTTTGACTTGAAGAAAATTTCTTTGTAGTAAATTTGAGGGTCCGTGTTTTAATTCCTGCTGTGTCAGTCTGAAGGCTGAACCGATGCACTTTATAATCTTTACATATTAAGGACAGGACAAATTTATCTTTTGTAACAGAAAAATTCAGATAGCAGGGTCTGATGGCAGATGGTATCACACATTTCTCCCAGTCCCAGAGGACTGGCCTTTTGAAGGCTTTAAGTACAGCCTTGGTCAGGATCGCCTTTAGTTTGGCTCAGTATCCGAGCTGCAATTGTGTTAGGAGAATGGGGTAGCAGAGACGAGTGCGCTGAGCCAGGTCTGCTTTGTTCCTTGTCAGACTCAGCTGGTTTCTTCCTGTGTTCTCCCTTTTTTTCTGGAGCTCTGAGCTCTGTGGGCTGCCTGGAGAGAAGACCCCGGGTTTTGGCCAGCCAGAAGCCCCTACAAGAGATGAGAAGAGGGATGAGGAGGTTGCCACACTGTGTGTGACCTGAGTCTGGCTCCTTCCAAAGGAGGTTGCCACAGGGTAACTGCTTTTTGCATGCAATGTCCCAGCTCCTCTCCAGGGCCCCCTCCTTCTGAATGCCCAGAAGCACTGGTCCCCATTGCCGCAGCCTTGGGAGAGTCACAGCTCTCCGGTTACTAAGCTCATGGCTCTGTTCTGGGTCTTGTAATTTCCTTACCCACGCAAGTGTTTTCTGCAGGGACCCCAAGTGATTCACTGGTAGCTTTTAGTGGATGGAATATCAGTCTGTATCATTTCCCCATGATTGAAGTAAAGAGTATATTACTACACATGACTGCCAACCTTTCATAAGGCGGAGCCTATGAGTAATATGAAGGGTGACTTAACAATGGGTGATGAGAAAGTATGACTCCATAGCACTCAAAGCTCACGTGCAGTTGATATGCCCTGACACAAAGTTATGATTGTCATGGCTGGCTTCTACTCTGCTTGGTCAGGAGCAGGTCTTTAGAAGTATTTGGAATATCAGTCTGCTTATGTGGATATGTGTTATTCATGTGGAAAAATTGAATATGTATTTAATTGATTTTTCAACAGTAAAATTAGCAGAGAAAAATTAAAACCTTAGAGGCTAAAAAAGAACCCGAAGACATTTTTTTAGGGAATTACAAGATATTTTAACCAAGAGATGGAGGGGGTAGGAAAGGAGCAAAGGAGAATAAAAAGAATTAAGATGTGTTACATATTTATCAGTTACCCAGGAGGAATAAAATTATTATGCACTGGAGGTACATATATGTGTATTATATTATTATAATAATATAATATATTATAATGTAATATAATATATTATATTATATATCTATAAATATATATTTCACTATATAATATATAATATATAATATATAATATATAATATATAATATATAATATATAATATATAATATGTAATATGTAATATATAATAAATATATAATATATAATACGTAATACGTAATGCGTAATACGTAATACGTAACACGTAACACATAACGTGTAGCGTGTAACATGTAACATATAACACATAACACATAACACATAACACATAACACATAATACATAATATATAATATCTATTACATATAATATATACTATATAATATTATATACTATATACTATATACTATATACTATATAACATATAACATATAACATATAACATATAACATATAACATATAACATATAACATATAACATATAACATATAACATATAACATATAACATATAACATATAACATATAACATATAACATATAATATATAATATATAATATATAATATCTATTACATATAATATATACTATATGATGTATTATATAATATATTATATTATATTATATATCTTATACAATATTATAAAATGTATTATATATGATGTATACTATTATAGTATATAATGATTATATTATTATATATTATATTATATGATTATATGATATTATTATATTATATTATATATATTATATTATATGATATTATTATATATTATATTATATGATTATTATATATCATATATGATATTATATAGTATATATTTTATATATGAATATTATATATTGTTATATTATATATAAGTGTATAATATATCATATATCATATATCATATATCATATGTCATATATCATATATTATATATTATAATACATATTTTATATAATAAAATATGTATATATAATATATACATATTTATATATTTTATATATATATAATATATATTATATATATTATATATATTATATATATATATTATATATATATATAAGTCTTTATATATCAAAATACCTACTAAAATGGAAACTTCAGATTATGTGAGATTTCTGGAAACTGTATACAAGCCTTCAAAACCATTGTCAGTGTATAACAACATTTCTATATTTTATCTATGGATTGCCATGTCTCAGGTAAATTAGTTAATGAGCAAAAGTCCATGATTTTTATGGCTATTGCTTTTGATTTTTGACATTATAAATATACTGATTGCATTGTACAGAGCAGATCATTAATGTTGATACTGTATTACATAGTTTCATTTTTGTTTATTTTCAAGGTAAACATATAGGGAATGTTAATCTCTAATTTTTATCGTGTCCTTATAGAAGCTTCTCAAGTGTACACCATGGTGGCTCTTTGGACCTCTTATTGAATTCAGTTAAAAAAAAGAAAAGTCCAATTAAAGACTCTTAAATTTCTTCTGGACATCAGCTCTGTGAGATCTCTGGAACAGCCCTTGCTAAATGGGAAGTAGGTTTTATATGCCTCACTTCCTTTAAAGTTTAAGGGGGTTTCTTAATAGCTGAATAGTAAGTATATTGTAGAGGTTTCTTTTTTTGTGCTGTATTTTCAGGACAAATATATGTATGCTTGAGAGTGATTGCTTACATGCATAAAAACACATATACTACACAATATACCCATATGTAAATGTTCCTAACTTGATTTGTAGCCCATTGCTTTTGGAAATAAAAATGGTCTATAACTTAGGTCTGACTGTCCAAAAGTAGTTTAGACAACAATGCTGTCAATCTGGATTATTATTATTATTTTTAGATAATACTTTTTTTTCTTTTTTGGTACCTGGGATCAAACTCATGACCTTGCACATGCTAGGCAGGTGCTTATGCTGCTGAGCTAAATCCCCAGCCTTAGATTATTATTTTAACTCTCAGTGTAATGTTGCTCATAGCCTTATTTTTTACATAAAACTAAAAAAGCAGGCCTGGATTGAAGCAAGAGTCTTCCATTTGCATTGAAATAAATCCTTCCCTTATAATTCTTGCCAGCTCCAAAGAGCTCTGCAAAGTGTTTTTCATTTTCTGCACAGTACCTTATGAATACTGGAAAGGAAGGAAGACAGTAGATTGGAGGTCACTTCCAGGGACATGACCACCTTCCCAGTGGGCACTGGCTCTTGCATCTTGACTTTGGTAGTTGTATGCAGTACCCTCTCCTGTGACTCTTTAGCCTAAAGAAGACTACTGAAGGAAATGTAGCACATTCTCCAATAAAGTCACTAATTCCTTCAAATAACCTCATGATCCAGAAAGATAGGGATCAGAGAAATACAAAACTAGAGATTTCAGCTTTGATTCTCTTAATATTTTCATGTTGGAAATGGCGATTTATCTGTCTGAGCTCCACTTCATCTATGTTTAATGGAGGTAGCACATGAGAAACTAGATTTTCTACTAGGGACATAGGTGGTCCATTCTCTGCAAGTAAAAGTACAAAGTGCTGACCCACGTTTTTCCCAGCCATGCCATCCTGGAAGCCTGCGATGCCAGAACAAATTGACGTTCTTTCTCCACAGCCTCACTTGGGAGGTGGAGCTGCTCCTTCAGCAGGAAGAAGCCTGTGGAGAACGCAAGCACAGGAGGCATTCAGCAGCCCATTGTCTCTGGCTGTAGGATAGGACATTTTACAGAAGGATGAAGGCTGTGTTTTCCCAGTGTAACAAACTTACCTTCCTATCCCCTTGCCCTATCTGCTGTCCAACCTCTTCCGTATAATGCTGGTCACCAGGAGATGTAGCAGATGGGTTCCAAGGCACCATCTGTGCCAACTGTGGGAAGATGAAAGTGGTGACAGGGCAGAGACTTTCTGAATTTCTTGGACTCCCACACAAGCTCAGAAAAAGGAGTGAGATAGCGAAGTCAAAACTAGGCACAAGTTGTCTCCATACTCCTGCAAACACAAGTGGTGAGGGCAAGGCAGCAACAGTGAAATGCTTAGCTGGTATCCAAAAGCAGAGGAGTGGTGTGGGGAGCATGAGGACCTAAACCAGGGGGGCTCTTGAAATAGCCCAGCTGGGCTGGCTCATGGGCTCCCCTGCCACTGAAGGGATTTGATTCCCTCCAATAGTGGGGACTCAGCGAGAGACTGACCTGCCTGGGGTCTGCAGGCTCCCCAAACTGACCAACTGCAGCTCCCATCTACCAGGTTCCCCCTCAGGACAACTGCCCAGATGGGAATGAATCCTGAACAGAAGAAACAGTGGAGATGGAGCAAAGGGAAGGATCAGACGGTATGAAGGCAGAGACAAGAAAGCTCAGACAGTAACTGCTGGTTCTTTGTTTTAATCTACATAAAAGAAAATACATCTCTGTGAAGTTAGAGGTGCTATCTCAAATCAACTTTTAGGAAATTGAGAAAAACTAATTATACACACACACACACACACACACACATCAGCAACCAATGAGTATAGTTCAAATTCTATCCCACGTTTATTATGAAAAGGGAGACAAAGCTGCAAATTATCTTCAGAGGCAGCACAAATAAAGTCATGACTGCAAAAGATATTAAAACTGTAACCTTCTTGAAAATGACTAAAAGATGTTAAATGAAAATGATGTAAGATATTAAAGAACACTACATATCATCATTATGAAACCTGCACTATGAGGTACTTGCTACAGGGAAAGGACTAGAAATGAGAGCCAAAATAATTTCAGGAATGAGTATTAATGTGTGAGAAACAGCATGAATAAATTAAAATAATGCTTGTGTTAATTATCGCTTGACTCAAAGCAAATCATCACAAGATACAGCAATGGCAAAGACTAATAAATTATTATTTCATAATACTTGCAGGTCAAGTTTGTGCATCCTTGGAATGGGTGCTCTCAAATCTGAAATTATTGCGTGGCCTGGCTAAAACCATCTCAGTGTTCAACCAGGGAATTTCAGCGACTAAGTATCCCCTGAACTCTCTCAGGCTGTCTCTGGCTGCTGACCAGAGACAGGGGTGACCTGATGGTTTGTGCTCTGAAGCCAACAAAGAAGAGGAGTGATAGACACCAAACAAGATGGAGATCACAGGCTTTTTGAAATTTAACCCCAGAAATAATGTTCCACTAGTTTTGGTTCCTTCTTTTTATTAGAAACAACTTGTTATGTCCTGGCCACACACTAGGGAAAGGACTTACACAGAGCTGTGAGCACCGAGAGGTAGGAATCTTTGGCCACCATCTCAGAGGTAGCCTTATGACAATTATAAGGGAAAAGACAAGCACACAAGCAAGATGAAGAAGAGGAAGAAGAGTCCAGAAGAAAAGGCTGCAATTATTCAAGCTAAGTGGTACCGATTTAGAATATGGATTTTAAAAAAGCTCATAAAGAAGAAAACTAAAACAAGAGATCACAAAACTACCAGAAACTGTACTTTGAGAAAACTTTCCTGAATTAATGCATGAAGGTGTTAAGTATTCACAGCTTCTTACTTCACTAAAAAGAGGCAAGAATCCATTACAAACAATTACAATCCTGATGAAAGAATACAGTACTACAATCATTCTTCAATATATATCACTTATATTATTATTAAGGGGTTTCATTTATCTCACTTTGTGAAATTCTCACTTCACATTATTTAGCAACTGAATTTACAATGCCAACTGTACTTTCTCATTCACTTTGTACATTTCAAATTTTTGTTTTGTGCTTTGCTTTTCAAGTTTGTTCATGTGCTACCTAAATCCAAGTAACATGTTAGTGGAAGTAAGAATGCCACCTATTGGGAAATACCTATGCAGAATGGACTAAGAGTTCATGAAATGGTAAATTATCATGACGGGGACTAGGAAGGGCTTGTAAATGGAAATGTTCAAAGCTATTCTTACTATAGGAAAATCCAGACCAGAGTTAATGTCATAAGGTGTGAGTTAGGTAAGGTTTTAAATTTTTTTTTTAAATTTTATTTAAAGAGAATAAAAAGAAAAAAGGGTAGCAACAATAAAGAATTCCAAAGGAAAAAAAAGGAAAAGAAAAAAAAGCACTAAGAAATCATTACTTGATAAATTACGTGCTGTCATCTTGGAAATAGTTGTTCAAGTTACAAAATTAAAACATACAAAGTAGACATTCAAACAGTGAGACTGCAAACAGTTCTGCTCAATGATCTAACAAAAACTTAGTAACATGGTCATCCATGTTACACACTTAAACGTACATGAAGTTATATCCTTTAGAGCACTTTCTTTTCTTCTTTTTTTTACAGTAGCAATTGCACATTTTGGGTTTTATTACTCCTACATTTCTTATTACTTTTTACACTAGAGACACAATGTGATATTATAAATATGATTCTTATTTATTTCACTAATGAGGATAGTCTCAAGTTGTCTCCAATTAACTATGAAGGCCTCAATATCATCCATTTTTATAGCTGAGTAATATTCCACTGTATAAAAATACCACATCTTTTTCATCCACTCTGCAGTTGATGGGCATCTTGGTTGTTTCCAAGATTTAGCTATTACAGATTATGCTGCTATAAACATGGGTGCACATATATCACTGTGATATGACATTTTTGGTTTTTCTAGGAAAATATACAGGAGGGGAATAGCTGGGTTGAATGGAACTTCCAATCCCACTCTTCTGAGAATTCTCCATACCGATTTCCATAGTGGTTGCACCAGTATACACTCCCACCAACAGTGGAGCAGTGTTCCTTTTTCCCAGCAGCCTCACCAACATTTGTTATCAGTTGATTTCGTGATGGCAGCTATTCTTTCCAGAGTGAGATGAAATCTCAATATTATTTTAATTTGCATTTCTCAAATGACCAATGATGGTGAACATTTCTTCATGTATTTATTTGCCATTTGTATATCTTCATCTGGGGACTGGATGTTCATCTCAGATGCCTATTTTTGGAGATGGTCTTTGAATTTGGGGGCTTGATGTTTTCCAATTCTTTATATGTTATTGATATAAGTCCTTTGTCTAAGAGGTTGTTGGCTAAAATTCTTTCCCATTCTGTGGGTTTTCTTTTCACTCTGTTGGTGATTTCTTTTGAAATGCAGAAATTTTCAATAAAATGAGATCCCAGTTGTTGATTCTTTGAAGCATTTCCCTTGCAGTTTGCATTTTATTCATGAATTCTCTGCCTACCCCTATGTCTCCAAGACTTCTACCTACCTTGTCATCCAGTAGATTTAGTCTTCCTGTTTTAATGTTTAGGTCTTTGATCCATTTAGACTTTAGTTTTGTGCATGGTGAAAGGCATGAATCTAGTTTCAGTCTTCTGCATGTAGAGAGCCAATTTTTCAACACCATTTATTAAAGAGGCTATCCTTCTTCCAGTGAATATATTTAGCCCCTTTGTCAAATATCAGGTGGCTGATTTTCTTTGTAGTTGTGTTTGCATCTTCTAATCTGTTCCATTGGTCCTCAGGTCTATTTCTTTGCCAGTACCATGCTGATTTTACCACTGTGGTTTTGTAGTACAGTATCAATTCAGGAATTGTGATGCCTCCTGCCTTGCCTTTATTGCCCAGAATTGCCTTTGCTATTCAAGGTTTCTTCTGTTTCCAAATGGATTTTAGGAGTGTTTTCTCTAGATCTGTGAGGTATGTCAATGGTATTTTGATTGGGGTTATGTTAAATATGTGTAACAGTTTTGGCAGTATGGCCATTTTCATGTTGTTTGTTCTTCCTACCCAAGAGCAAGGAATATCCTTCTATTTTCTAATATCTTCTTCAATCTCCTTTTAGTGTAGTATAATTTTCAGCATATAGGTCTTTTACAGTCTTAGTTAGGTGGATTCCTAAGTATTTTATTTTTTAGATGTTATTGTGAAGGGTGATATTTCCATAATTTCTCTCTCAGTGAGTTTCTTGTTTGTGTACAGGAATGCTATTGATTTTTCAGTGTTTACTTTGTGTCCAGCTACACTGCTGAATTTTTTTATTACCTCTAGTCATCTTTTAATGCAGTTTTTTGGGTCTTCTATATAGGGGTATCATGTCATCTGCAAATAGTGATAATTTAACTTCTTCTTTTTCTATTTTTATTCCTTTTATTTCATTTTCTGGTCTGATTGCCCTGGCTAGTGTTTCCAGAACTATATTGAAAAGGAGTGTTGATAGTGGACATCCTTGTCTTGTTCCTGATTTTAAAGTGAATGCTTTCAGTTTTTGTCCATTTGGTATAATATGGGCTGTTGATTTATCATAGATGGCCTTTATAAGGTTGAGATAGAAACCATGGATTCTGAGTATATGAAGGGTTTTTACCATGAACATGTGTTGGATTCTGAGGAAAGATTTTTCTGCATCCTTTGAGATGACCATGTGGTTTTTGTTTTTGGCTCTTTTGATGTGGTGTATTACAATTATTGATTTGCATATGTTAAACCATCCCTGCATTCCTGGAATGAACCCCACTTGGTCATGATGTATAATCTTCTTGATGATTTGCTGCATTCTATTTGCTAGTATCTTATTGAGAATCTTTGCATCAGTGTTCATTAGTGAGATTGGCCTATAGTTCTCCTTTTTGATTGGGTCTTTCTCTGGTTTTGGTATGAGAGTAATACTTGCCTCCAGGAAAGATTTAGGGAGGACTGCTTTCTTTTACATTTCATTGAAGATTTTAAGGAATATTGGTGTCAAATCTTCTCTAAATTTCTTGGAGAATTCATCTGTGAATCCATCAGGACCTGGGATTTTCTTTGTGGGTAAGTTTTTAATCACATTTTCAATTTCAATAGCTGATATTGGGTTGGTCAATATTGCTATATCTTCTTGGTTGAGCCTTGGTAGTTCATATGTTTCTAGAAATGTGTCCATTTCCTCTTTGTTGTCCATCTTATATGAGTAGAAGTTTTCAAAGTAGGTATTCATGATCTTCTGACTTTCCATGGGAACTGTGGTAATTTCCTTCTTTTTAGTCCTTATTGTGTGAATATGGGTTTTTTTTCTTTATAAGGTTCACTAGAGGTTTGTCAATTTTTTTATTCTCTCAAAAAACAAGCTTTTTGATTCATTAATTTTTTGTATTTTTTTCATTTCAATTGCATCAATTTCTGCTCTAATCTTTACAATTTCCTCTCTTCTATGAGCTTTGGGTTTAACTTGCTCTTCCTTTTCTAGAAGCTTGAGATGAAGCATTAATTTGTTTATTTGTGCTCATTCTGATATGACAGTTTATTGCTATATATTTCCCTCTTAAGACCGCTTTCATTACATCCCACAGATTACAGTATGTTGTTTCTGCATTTTCACTGAATTGTAGGTAGTGCTTTATTTCTTCTTTAATTTCATCTGTAATCCACTGGTTGTTCAATAGGTTTTTATTTAATTTCCATCTATTTTTGAAGGTTTTGCAATTTCTTTTGCCATTAATTTCCAATTTCAGTGCGCTATGGTCAGATATTTTGCATGGGATAATTTCAATACCTTTGCATTTACTTGAGAATGTTTTATGGGATAATATATGGTTTATTTTGGAGAATGTCCCATGCACAGCTGAGAAGGATGTGTAATCTGATGTGGTTGGTGGAACACTCTGTAAACATCTACTAAGTCCATTTGCTTGCAGGTATGATTCAGCTCTATTA
>PVJX010014364.1:0-45047 GCA_004027295.1 Dolichotis patagonum
TAATAATAATAATAATGCAGTAAGAATAAATCAGGTCTAAATAATGTAATTTTAAAGATACATATGCTCCAAAACACACACACCCCTAATGTTTTAAATACATATACATTACCAAAATTAAGACTACACCTTCTTTTTAAACTTCAATTTAAAAAAAAAAGCAAAAAAAGGCCAATCCATCTCACAAGTTGAAGAGATTAATGAAAAAAAAAATCACAAAAATATACAACAAAAGCTTGAACATCCAGAAATTAAAAAGACAAAGATGAGAAACTCCTATGCTAAAAAGCAGGGAAGGAAGTGCTCATCTCATGCTTGTGAGCTTTCATATCACTTGCCAAGCTCACTACTTCATTTCCTAACCTCCCTGCCTCCCACAAGGAAAGAGGAAATTCATTTCTATGACATGCTTTATCTAAACTGAGAACTTCCTGATGAACTTTCCTGTAGCCTTCATTCTAATTTTTCCTTTGATGTGTTAAATTTATTTATGATTTAATTTTATTTGCCATAATTATAAGTTATTAAATAAATTTAAGAATTTTTTATTTGAATGCCAGCCTTGGTTTCAAAAAGTAGACTTTCTCTTCATGTACTCACAAACTACAAAGAGCTGATAAGTGCAGTGGGGCCTGAGAGGCAGCCATAGACGGGTAAGCACTACCGTTACTTTCTCTGGGACCTGAGGACAGTTTCAGGGGCAGAAGCTGCCCGCATTGGCCTGGCTGCTTTGCTGCCTTTCCTGTGTGATAATGAAATATCTACTCTCTGCCATGCCTGCAGCTGTGGGAATACTGTATTCTTTTAATTTCTAAGGTGTACCCTGCTTTGCCTATTCCTGAGATTTGAAGGCATGAGTAGTTTAGAAAACACAGTGGTATTCCTCATACATGAATTTGTTTGCTGTGAACCAATGTCTGAAGATATGAAATGGAAGATTCCAGAAAAAGATAATTCCTTTGCTTTAAACTGTGTATTACTTTGAGTAACAGGATAAAATCTCATGCCTTCACCCCCACCCCGTCTCTCTCTCCCCCTCTCTGTCTCTCTTTCTCTTGGGAAGTGATTCATCGTTTTTACATGATACTCACCTGTTCATCACTCAGTAGCTACCTTAGATATTTGACAAGCACTCCTGTAGCATCTGTATACTTACTTACTAATGATCCGAAGGCACAAAAGGGTTGAAAAGGGGGTAACATGTGTAAAAAAAAAAAAAAAGAAAGAGAGAGGACAGACCTACTCTGGTACTACACGGCAATACCACAAGGTGTATAGGAAGAAAAAACATAACATATGGAGGTGTTGACACTCTATGTCCACTAAGGTGCTTGGGTCATGCAGTCTACCCCAGGGATAAGAAGCAGAGGACTATTGTGCTAAACAGCTAACTCCTACTTTTGTGCCACCTATTTGACCTTGACCCATATTGCAGGCTCCAGGTGATGTACAATGAGTCTTCACTTTCTTGAGTAGCTCAAGGCCTTGCCCATTCACATCCCTGGAAGGAACTCTTGTAGAAAAAAATTTCTGGCAGAACTAAAGCCTAACTATGACCCCAAGACGTTGTTCAGGTTATTTTTTCCAGGGATCTTCATCTACCATTTAATAATTTTTTTCTCATATAGTCTGATAAATGCATCTACCACTCAATTTTTAAATTATCTTTTTACCTTCTTTTATATGAAAATATTTGCTAAGAAATCATTTGACTGAGAAAAACCACCACCACTACCAATAACAACAACAACCACACACATACACACACACACAAAAGTAAAATCCAAGTCAGTCCATGGCCATTGAAAATTTCATTTTTGAATAATGTTCTTGTTTCAATTCTTTTGTTAGAAACTAGAGTTGTGGAGGGGATTGGAGTACCTCCTCTACAACATTTATTGTGTTCACCACAACACTCAAGCTAGTGATCAGTATTTTGGGGAAGCTCTAAGCAGCAAAATCTTCTTAGTGCATTATGCTGTGTGATAATGATATGAGCCCACTTTGTTACAAAAAAAGCACAAGTGAGTCCTGAATTTTTCTTAGCATATCAAGGGCAACATCAGTACAAATCGATTCACATATGACAAGCATTAAGTTATACTTTCAAAAAGCCCTCGTGACAGGGTTGAACTCATCCATTCCTTTGTAGTTGTTTGCAATGGTTCACAGAACAAGAATTCTTTGATCCGTTTCTCCTTTATGTACATCACAGGCACAGGGGCTCATGATAGCTCTCAGTCCCTGAAGACTCAGCTAAAAACCCACATGGAGGGAGCTAATGTGGCTACTCTCCGTAAATTGCTCCTTTGTGAATTCTAGAGCAGATCGCATAATTTCCTCAGAGATCTACTAACGGTACTTTTCTGCATCTGCTTCCAATATTATTTTTTGAGAATCTCAATGAAAGAATTTTTGCTAAGTTTTCAACTATTCTATGAAATTTCTTTCCCTTGCCTTACAGCTATGCACTAGGGCAAGAAATACGGACTTCTCAGTTGTCAAACCCAAGGCATTTCAAGGCACTTTTAGAAACAGCCTCATAGCCAGCTGCACAGCCTTGTTTTGTCGAAAGGTTGAATAACTCTGATAGGTTAAATTTGAAGTTTGAAATTATTGGGTTGTACACATCATATTGCAATCCATAAGTAGTACATAGCAAACCTCTTAAGAGTCTCTGTCCTGATCTGTGTCTCTTTATTACACTTATTTAACATAGTTTCTCTAATAGGAAGTGGAGTTTGGCTGGTTGAAAAAGCCCCGATACTGCCTATGTTACCTATATTGGTATTGTGAGCAGGTGACGTTTACCAAGTAGTTTCCATGATCCAGACTTTGTGCTTTGCAATCATTATTGCATATGATCCTCACAGAGACTCAGTTTGGATAAAGATTATTATTCTAACCATTGTTCAAAAGTGGAATTGATGCTTAAAAGAACTTAGAATAGTGAATTTCATTTCCCACTAACTCCCATTTCCCACTAAAAAGAACCAAGTGTTCTCGGGGGAATAGCTAATTCCAAGTCTGGAATGGGACATGTACACAGTGAATTTAGAATCTCCTTTTACCAACTGTCAATGATACTAGTAAAGACAAGTGAGGTTTGCAGTGACCAATTCATCCATTTGTCCAGCATGTACCATGTTTTAATAATGAAAGTTCTATATTACAGAACACCTTCATGTTAATTAATAATGAAGTCACGTTGAAAGAACACAGGTGCCAACTTCCCTTGGGCAAAAATGGGGTACTTTGAGCAAAAATAGCTACAACGAATTGACATCTATCATTTACATATAAATTCATAAGTTCATAATGATATTAGAAACAAAAATACAACTAATTGTTCATCAATTAAGGGAGATAGCTCATTATTTTGAAAATCAATCACTTATATGAGCTTAAGTAAATAAATATCTCACTGTAAATGAGGAAAATTTTTTCAGTAAATTTTTAAAATGAGAGAAAGAGAGATTAGAAAGAGATTACACTAAGTTTTTAGTGTCATATTGCTAGAAAGAAGATGACTAGTGTTAGAATAAAGGCAATTTTAGTCTAGAATTGATTTTTTTACAAGCTATGCTATCTAAAAAGGTATCTTGAAATGTGGATATTAAATGATTACAGATCAAACAGCAATTTACCATCACTCACCTCCCCCCTCCCCGCTATTCAAGAGTAAAAAAGCAGATGGACACTGTGGATGGAATTTTAGAAAACTGAGCTTTCTCTCATGTTCTGGTTGAATTGAAGTAATTCTTTTTTATTTACCTTCATGTAATTTCTATTTCCAAAATAATGGATCTCAGTTTCCCTAAAAGGTGCACACATTCCTGGTTAAAAAACAAATACCTCTTACAAAAGTAAATACACACATATCTTTGAAAGAAAGTCTGGTGAAGCCACTGGTTTGCTTGAGATAGTACTTCATATCAGCCATTTTGTAGCTCTGTCATTCACTTTAGGATTTTCCAAGTCAATTCAGTATAAACTTGTAGATTTTCTTCCTGTTTGTCAGTAGAATCGTAACAGAAATCTTAGAATCTCCAGCCATCAACAAATAGGGATGGGTCAAGAAGGTCATCAAATCTTTGTGTGCCATATGCACAAGGACATCTGGTATAACATTCCTAGTCATACCTGTGTCTGATATACAAAAACCTCGTTTCCCCATCTGGTCTCTGATGAAAAGTCCAGGGGATTCATTCTACATCCTTCTTTGTCCTACAGTGAAAACACATCTCTCTTCAACATTCTCTGCCCTGGAATCTGCCTCGGGCTCACTTGGCTCACCCCCCTGCACTGCCCAGTCCAGTCTAGCGTTCTGTTCACCCAGGTTGGGGAAGATAGCTTTCCTATTCCAACCTTTCCAGGCTTCACCCAGATGGTGCCAAACTTGTTGCTCTTCATTTTAGATTTGAACCCCAGCAGAAAGAAGAGTGAAATATTTCCTGTCTCCCTGAGTATTACTGTCCTTTTACTTTCTTCCTCTACAAGTGTCTTAGTTATTTTTCTCGATGACACAGTTTCAAGTGGTAAGATTCATTAGTTATATAATTACTGGCTAACACATTACATTCAAACTTTACATTTTGAAGTAATAGATCCATATTAATTCATAGTTTTGAAGGGTCAGGAATGCAGGAGCTGTTTAGCTGGGGGATTCTGACTCAGAATCTCTGAGAAGATAATGTTCAAGATTTTGGTGAAGGATTTAGACACGGAAGCTGGTTTTCACCAGATGTGCAAGCATTGATACAAGAGACAGTGAGAGATGAGTGACCTCTGTACAGAATTGTGGTCATTTGTAACCTAATCTTGGAAATGCCATCCCATCACTTCTCCCATATTCTGTTTATTCAAAAGAAGACATACAATCCATTGGCGAGTTCATGGAATTACACAAGGGGAACTACAAAATGGCATAAATCTCAGGGTGGGGTGTTTGAAGCATCACCTTGAAGGCTGTTTACCATATATAGATGTGCTCAGCAATGCCCAGGCTGAGAAATGGTTGAGCCTGAAATGTATTCTTTACAACTGGGTTGCTTAAGGAGTTATCTGGACACATATAGAGTGTCAGTATGATAAAAGTGGATTTTGAAGAACTCACATGGAAGATCTAACATGATATTTATTAAATGATCATATAAATGATGAGCACTGGAAGTTGGAAAATGAGATTTTGTTAGTACCCATGTTCAAAGAAGCTCCAGCCTGCTTATTTAAACTAACTGGGCTCTCAGAAAATGGTGTTTAGTTTTCAGAAATTTTAGCAAATATCTCCATCCCAAAAGACAAAGAGTAGAGTATTTCAAGAAATATGTATGTTTCTGTATTTTATGGATTACTCTCAGGGAAGCAAATATCACAGAAAATATTCAAAGGACCTTTATAACACCATGGTAACCCACCTCTGTATTCACTAGGAAATTTTTACTAAATATATGATAATGGTTTTGTCTTTTAAACTTATGATCTTCTTAAAATATCTTAGTAGTGGTACCATTAACAGAAGAGTCTATTAACAGAAGACACTTTAAAGGGAACACTTCTTATGCTTGTTCAGGTCTTTGAATTCATGACCAAGACCATCAATGGACAAAAATGAAACACACATGGCTGTACCGTGTTGGGCCAATGGACAGCTGGTCGGTACTTCCTGCAAAGGCCGTGGGAAGGAACAGAGGAAGAAGAGTTTCAGTTGGGAAAGAACAACAGAAGCCAGAGGGGACAGGCACTCCCACACATTGCTGGTGAGAGAGTACATTTTTACAACCTCTGTGAGGTCAGTTTAGAAATATACATCAAAATTACAACATGCTTAGACCCTTTGACCCAAAAATTCCACTTGCAGGAATTAATCTTAAGAATACATTTGCACACATGTTCTATACAATGTTATGCACAGAAACACAATTTGTAGTGGCAAAAGCCTGGGAATAATCTACAATGTTCACTAATAATAGCAAAATTTATGGAATATCTTTATAACGTGAAATTATTTTCATGTAAAAAATATGAGGCTGTCTATACAAAAATTTGAACACTGATGTTTATGGCAACGTTAGTCATAACTGTTGAAATTTGGAAGAATCAAGATATGTTTCAAGGGGTGACAAGATAAACTGTGGCTCATCCAGTTGAAAAAAAATGAGCAATTAAGCCATAAAAAGACATGGAGAAAGCTTCAATACATATTGTTAAGTGAAATTTGCCAATCTGAAAATGTTATGTACTGTATGATTCCAAGTGTATGACATACTGGAAAAAGCAAAACTGTGGAAACAGTATAAAGATCAGTGGTTGCTAAAGGGTAGGAGGATGCAGGGATAAAGATGGAGTATGGATGATTTTTAAACCAATGTATAATCAGCAAAATGAAAGACACAGGGTAAAAGGAAGAAAAAGTTTATTTCGGCTGATAGTTTCAAAGGTTTCAGCTCACGGTTGGTTGGCTCTGGTGCTTTGGGACCTGTGGCGGCACAAAACATCATGGTGGGAATGTGTGGCAGAGGGGTTCTGTTCACCTGTTGGTGGCTGGGAAAGGATGGAAGAAGAGGGAGAGGAACAGGCGGAAGGAGAGGGCCAGGGAGAGGGACAGAGAGAGGGACAGGGAGGGGGAAAGGGAGAGCAGGGTGAGAGAGAAAGGGGAAGAAGGGGAGAGAGAAACAGTGGGGTCCCAGTGTTCACTTCAGTGGCACACGCCTGTAACCTAACTTTCTCTAGTATGCCCCACCTCTTAAAGATTCTAATGTCTCCCAGTATTGTCGTGGACTCAGAATCACACATTTAATACCTGGGCCTTTGAGCATTTCAGATTCAAACTTCATCAGGCAGTGAAACTATTCTGAATGGACCTACAATGGTGGATAAATGATATCATGCATTGTCTGAATCCATAGAGTATATAACACTAGAGTGAATCTTAATTAAAAATTATGGTTTTTGAGTAATAGTAATGTTGATATAGTTTGTTGGTTTAACAAATGCCCTACTCTGGTGGATTATGTGGATAGAGATGGGGCAAGGGTTGTCCCTATGTGTAAGAAGGAGATACATGAGGACTCATTGTATTTTCTGCTCAACTTTTCTGTAAACATAAAAGTACTCTAAAAATATAAAGGCTACTAAAAAATAAGGAAGTATTTTGTGTAGTAACATGGAACATCTCTAAGATAGAGTGTTAAATGATAAATACAGGTCTTTCCTTTGAGATCATTTGATAGCAAGAGAACTGTACCTACTTCCTTTAAAGTTGTTCTGTGATGCATCTGTATAATTTGTCCGTATGACTAATACTTTTGTTCATATGTAAAAGCATTTAGTGGGGAGGAAAAATTGAATTCATATTTTTTAGTTTTTGAAATATTGTCGGGCTCCAAGGAATTCTAGTGGCATGATCTAGTGAGGAGTATAGGGTGTCACAACTTCAAAGAGTTTCTGTGGGTTGCTCAGCATCATGTTGAAAATGCACACTACATTCAAATTGACCAGTTTATCTTGACTCAAAAGCAAACAGTTCATTAATCATAGCCTAACCCCCTCTCACTCTGTCTTCCTATTGCCTGCCTGTAAGAGAAACTACATATTTATTTATTGAACAAAACAAAACTCCTGCTTCTAACTAGTGGGAGAAAAGGTCAAATTTCCAAGGCATGATGTAATCCAAGGGCTAATTGTAAATAACTTCGAGGTCATGTCCATGGTATAGAACTATGTGGAAGAACAGTGGAGTGTTAAGCAGTTTGAATGCCTATAGTGACACAGAAATGGAAAGAATGTGAGCACACTGGCAAAGTCCACTGTATAGGGACTGCTTCTGGCTATCACCTCAGAGAGAACAATCAGACCTCAAACTGGTGGGAACTCATATTTTGTGCCCTTTAAAAAATGAAAAGAAGAAAAGAAGAAGTAGAAGAATGGATCTGTTGTTCCTGGGAGACATGGGTAGAATATGTTCAGTTCTGATCTTTTGCTGTAGGAGAAAAATTGGAAGGAACTGAAGTAACCTAACGGAGAAGGAAAAAAAAAACCATATTTACACTGGTTCTGATGCCCTCAAAATTTTTTCCTAGATGTCTGACTTCATGGAAGGAAGAAGAGGGTCTAAAGAAGACATGGGAAAGAAGAAAAGGCAGTGAATAGTAACTAGAAATCATGGAGGAGAAGCACTATGTATTTCCTCTGAGGAAATTTATATTTATATTTGTATTTATATTTATATTTATATTTATTCTTTCAGTTCTTATAAAAATTTTCTCAGAAAAAAATTTGTGAGACAATGCACACTTTTTTTGTTGTTAATGCTAGGGAGGGAACCCAGTGTCTTGTATCTATGAGGCGTGGGCTCTAGCACCGAGCCACATCTATATCCCAATGCAACTTTTACTAATAGGTAATTCCAATTCAGCTTTCATTATCAGAGTGGTGAAGATGATTCACACAATATTTACTGAGAGCCCGTGTGTGAGATGATGCCCAGAGTATCTAGCAGTTAGTTCCCTAAAAAATATGATTTCTCTGAGCATCCCCAAGCTGGCCAGAGATGAATCTGCTGATGCTTCATTTGGTCAAGGCCAGGACCAGCCATGAGAAACATAGCTACGCAGTGTGACCAACCCCGGTCAGAGTAGTCAGAGGTTGGCCTTGAACCAGACAGTAATGGTCATGCTAATATTGAATTTTTTAAATTAAGCCAGATTTATCTTTATCATTCTGGGAAATGCTTGTTCCCAAGAATTTTCTTTCATGCTTCAGGTACATGACATGGGCTATTGTATCATTCTGATATACTCTTGGCCAAGAGGTTTCATGGACCTTTAACTTTTTCAGGCTGCTTTAAAACTTTTTAAAACTATGCCCTAAAAACATTTTAAAATTGTATTTAAAAATTAGGACTGCACTAGTACAAAGTTGAATATATTGGTATCATATATGATACTTTTTTAACCTAACCGGTTTTTTTTCTTTTTTGGTTTTAAAAGAAATTAGGACATTTTAGAAGATTGCTAAAGTATTGTGGCCCTAGCACTGACCTTGCATTGTCTCACAGATGTGCTGATCCCAAATGCTAGCCAGAAGTTCACTGTCCAGTGAATGCCTCTGCTAGAGAAGGCAGTAGATGGGCATGGTTCTGAATTCACAGTAGTATCGACCGACAAGCAGCTGGCATTAGAGATGTCAAATTATTTCTATTCTGTGCACATGTGTTTATGTCAGAATTCTTATTTATTGTAGCACCTCAAAGCATGTCAACTGTGTTTTGAATCTGCCTCTCCTTGATCTGTATTCTGCCATGATATTCAAAAAGGTAAAAGCAACAGAATAGTACAAGCAAGATGACAAAATAATTCCAACAACAGAGCAAGTCTGAAGCATGAGGTGGGAGGAATTGCTTATACTTCTCTCATGGATTGTATCAGAATCAAATGCAAGTAGTGATTTATTCAATTCATAACAAGCATTGCTGGCAGAAATGAATCCACAGAGAATAAAACTGACAAAAGGTAATCCTGCACACAGTGAGATTTGTTAATATCAAGTGTGAATAGGAAAAATAAAATCTCTGTGAACTTTGATGCATGAAAATCAGATTTTTGTAAAGATAAAATAAAAGATGCAGAACAGAGTTTAGACTGGCAAAAAGATATAAAAATGTGAAAAATCAAAATACAATTCAAGTAATATATTTGTGAAGTTTAGTTTCCTGAAATAAAGTTTTAAATTTCTAATATAGATATCCATGTACATATATCATTGTAGCTGCATAAAAATGTTCTTGAAGGATAGTCTCGAACAGATACCAGTGGGTACTACTGGGAAGAGATGTGGACCCACATCTGACAAAGTTAATGAGGAGACTTTTTGCTTTGTATTCTGAATAAAGTTTGCATTGGCCCAACCAGCTAGCGAGGGCCAAACAGAAGCTGATTGTGTCTTGTTGCTTGTTGTATTATTGGTCTCTGTGTATCGTTGGTCTTCTTTCCTACCAAGGCCATATCTAGTGTCTTCATTACTTCCCTTCTTTGTATTCCATATGCTTGTTATTTTCTGAAGTTGAAGCCAAGGTCTCTCCTTTTGTGCTTTCTCTCTGTCATATGAGAGCATCCATCTTGATTTATGCCCAGAAAAATATTGACACCTCTACACAGTCAATAGATCAGGTGTTATTATCCCAATTTAAAGAATAGGCAAGAGGAAGAAGGGTTTAACATTTCTCACAGGGTTACCTGAATGGGTTTAAGTCTCACATTCCCAGTTCAGATCTCTCCCTATTTTCACATTTCCTTTGGAACCTTTAACTCCAAAGATGTAATACAATAAATGCATTTCTGAAAAGCAGACAAATTCTCAGTCCACTTCCTAGATGAAACATCTACAATTTCTCCTCATTGCCTAACAAAAACAAATTACACTGGGAGAAAGTGGAATTTAGAATCAGAAAAAATTGGAGAAAATTATTCAGGTTGCAAAAACAAATTAGGTAACCCCAATTTACACTTCACAGGGGTTTTTCAACTTTGTGATGATGGAAAAGCATATCTATCCAATCATTCCTGTTTCCATTTTTCAGTACATTATTCAAAAATTATATGAGTTATTAGATAGTTTATTTTTAAATTTGTTTTGTGTGAGATGATTTTGTACAACTGTAGGTTAGTGCGAGGGTTCCAAGCCTATGTAAAATAGGCTAGACTGAGCTATGATATTTGGTTTGGTATGTTAGGTACTTTAAATGTATTTTCTATTTATGATGGTTTTGTTGAATGCAGTTCCATTGTAATTTGAGGAACATTTGTATTTTTTTCCTATTATAAAAAGTCCCTTTAAATTTTCAACTATTTGATCAAGTGGTTATTTTGCAGTCTATTAAGTATAAAACTCATAGAGATGACCAGGAGGGTATATGAAACAAGTGAATGTCCCCTTACCTGTTTCTGAAGAAGATATACGGTTGTACAGAAACAGCCTCCTAAAAAATGTGGCTGATCATTTATGACAAAGTATAAGGAAGTCTGGCAGCTCTGCAGCTTGGGGACAGGGGTTGACCAGCACCCTCTGCCATTTCATGCTTCTTTTTCCTATCCAATCACTTCCCCGAACCCTCCTTCAGTGCACTGATTGGGCTGCAAATGACTCTGGCATGACTCTGCCTAAATTCATGTTTTAGCTAGGGAAAATGCCAGGAGCTTCTCTGTCTAGGAAAAGTCAAAAGTCCCTTTAGACTCGTCATTTTTTTTCTTCATGGAATCTCTGTGGTAGATCTTGTTAACTGAACCCACACTCCTTGCCCATTTCCACCACCTGCTTTGGGCTTCCTTTAGTATGCACAGCTCTGGGAAGAGGTACAGCAGTTTGCAGAAAGATTTCTGAGGCTTTAGGAGGGAAACGATTTGAGAGTCCTCGAATCTTCTCTAAGATTAAAGTTTGGGAAATCTATCTGGGGAAGAGTTGTCACATCAGAGATTTTTGTATTTCAGGAAGAATACCAGGAGGGCATAGAATAAGTAGGGTGTGAGGGCCGACTACTTTGGGATGCTATTTTTACACCAAAGGATATAACTGCACAGCCCAGTTAATATGAGAGGAAAGCATATTTATGGTTCCCGTTAGCACAGGAGCTATAGTGAAAGGAGTTTCAGAATTTAATTCCCAAGAAAAATCAGTGAAGAAAAAAACAGATATAAATTAGGCTCTGATTTCCAAAAAATTATCTCCAACCCTGTCTTCCCAGGTGCATCTAGGGTTTAAATAGTTGTCATCTTTAAAAGTCATGTTATCTTGAAACACTTATGTCATAGTCTGTACAACAGCATCTCAGCTGTGGTTTCTTTTCCAACTTATTGACTTGTCTGTGATGAGAGAATGCCAGGTTAACATCACACCTTGAGGAGCTAACTCAGAAACAAATGGAAGCTTCTGAGTTCAAGATGAAGAAATTAATCTTGTCCTCTATCTGAGTCTTTCCTTCTAGGGTGAGTTCTTTTTTTAAATAGGAGAGCCTCTTTCCAGGTGTATTTTCATGCAATAAAATAAAAATAATATTTATGTGACAAGACTTATGCTCTGAAAAGATCTATCATCTGTCAATCCCACCCTGCTCACTTTACAGAAGAAAAAAATATTAGAAGAGAGAAAATGAAGTGAAGAATCATCTTTTTGCATTTTAGAGCAATGCATTAGATGAAACTTAGGGAAATGAGTACACTCTTTGATGACGTTATGCTCTGAAAATTTGCATGAGCCATCTGACCTGTCCACTCTTGTATGTTTGGTTCCTCCCTCATGCTAGAAACTAAAAACATTTTCTGTTATGAGTGAATGACAAATTTTTAAAAGTAAATTACTACATAGATGTCTAATTGTGAAGACAAATGCATAAATGAGACTGGCCTCGGAGCTTTCTCTGGGTTGTAAAGCAACAAGATGGCAAACCTTGAGAACAGCACCTTTTCGCAGAAGGAAAGGCTATAATAAGCTCCCATGGTTCTGGGACATTCCTTTCTCCAGAGAGATGAGGTGTCCAAAACTCAACTTCCCATGTTTTTAGGACCCTCAGGCTTCCAAGTGCTGGGTCATGGGCATTTCCATACCATTCCCTAAAAAAGAAGAACCTAAGTTCAGGCAATTTGCAGTGGAATACAAAATATTGATTCACCCAAAGCTAGAATGCTCTCATGCTGATAGGCTATGATCCAGAGAGAAAGATCCCACTCCCATAAAATTGAAGAAAATGAAATCATCAGGAAATGGGCTGTCTCCCTAGAGTCACCACCTTCAGTTCTGTGTTGTGTCTCTCTTCTCTACTCATAGCCTGCTACTTTGGGGATGCCCAATGCAGAGAGAGCATGTTGTTTGTAGCCCCATCTGTGAGTTTCAGTCTGTTGGCTGCTGGTCGCCAAAGTCAAATTCACACTATGAGTTAGAATTGAGTCATTGTCTGCTTAGAATCAGAAGCTGTACTTATTTTATCCATTTGGGAACTGATGATCAAATAAATTGAGTGTTGGTCATAAGTTATGTAGTGAGTAATGACAGGGTCAGGAGTGCAGCCTGATCCTCCTGGGTGCAGAGCTCTCATTTCATCAAATCATTTGTATGATCACTTAGGGTGATGACAGATGATTGATACATGTGTTAGGGTTCATAGGGTGGAAGAACCTTGACATAAGCCTTTGGAACTATAGTGTCCTTCTCATCGAACATGGGAAATTCAATCTCCTTCCAAAGAGATTTGCAAATTCCTCAGGGGCTATATCCACTGAGTAATCTTTAGCAGCCATTTCTTCTGATTAAATCTGTTTCTGCCAATTATAAAACTCAGTCTTCAAATTTCCAATGTCCTCATGAAGTAATTTGTAAAATTTGGATTGTTTGAATTGTGATTAGCTGGTATGCTTCTTAAGCCTCTATTAATATATAAGCTGTACTTGTATGTCTTATTATACACTGTTTTTGATTTATCTACTTAAAAAACTGAATTTTCCTGAAGCTTCCCATAGTTCAGATTTTGCCAATTGCATCCTTGTAGCATCAGTTATCATGTTTAATTCACTATGCATTTTAAAAATGGTAAGTCTAATTAGTTAACAATTTGCATTTATTAGCTAAAATTAAAGAGAAAGTTCTCATAAATTGTTTTCTTATTTAGAGTTTGGAAAATCATGATAGATACTTGATTCTCTCCCTTAATTTTTCAATTGTTAGAAATGAAAACTCTGTGAAGGTGACTGAATTTTTAAAAAAGTTATTATGAAGTCATGGATTTCAATATATTTAGTATTTTTTGGAGTCTTTATTTTTTTGAGTGCATACATTTTGGTATCTGTCCAGAAGAAAGCTCTTTGAGTCAGCTCTTAAATAATTAAGTTCATCTTATGTATTTCAGACTTAAAATTGTTACTTCTTTAGAGAATTTTTATTTCTTTTACTGAAAAATGATATCCAGGGATCACAATCTGAGAAACAAAGAATATGCACTGTTACTAGGATTTTTTTATTATTAACACTGTATTAATGTTAATACATTATAATGTTAATACATCAATATCACTTTTGCATCACTGGGACAAAAATATCTAACACTTACAACTTAAAAGAGGTTTAGTTTTCAAAGTGGGCTGGCCCCAAGACAAAACTTACATAGTAGGAGGATGTGACAGAGGATAGATTATCATTCAATGGCACCCAGGAAACAGAGACGAGAGAAGCTGGAAACAAGAATATAGCTTTCCAGTTGATGCCCCCAGTGACCTACCTCCAACCACTTAATATAGCACAGTCAGCTACTGAACTCACCAATGGATGAATCCACTAATAAGTATGGCTGCCCCATGATCCAGTCACCTTCCAAACATAGGAGACAAACATGAAATACATCTGTTTCAGTGAGAGTTCATATTGATACTTCTACTTCAAATTTTGTTCTGTGGAGTTTTATCTTTTTGATCTTCTATCTGCATCTCATTTCTCTATGCTAAGAATCTAACTTATGCAAGATATTAGGATTGGTAGAGTTAGAATATCACATAATTATTTATTCTCTATCTTACCATACACCCACAACAACTTGATAACAACAATACCAAAACTACCAACACCATAAATTTCAAGGGAATTTAAGATTTTGTTTATTACTATTTGCAAAGTTGTTTCAGTATACCTCAATTACTGGATTTTAAAGTCACTTGAAATAATGATTTTCTTCATGGTCAAAACACCAACTGAATACATATTAAGATTTTTTTAACTTTAAAAAGCAAAATGGAAAAAAAGAATAGAAATGATACAGAATTTCAAAAAAGAAAAAACAAAGTAGGAAATTAACACTAGTTAATATATGGTACATTGTTATCTCAGAACTAGTTCAGGTTACAAAATCTAGTTAAAAAATGATCAATCAAACAATGACAACACAAGTTGTACTTTTTTATGAACTAAGAGACATTAGTAGTATAGCTATCTATCTAGTGTACATACACATACATAAATTTATATATATTTTCCAACATACATATAACCTTCTCTTTTCTTCCTTTTTTCCTTTCCCCTAGCCCAATGGTTCTGTCCTTTTGAGCACTTTCTTTTCCTTTGATTATTACAATATCTATCGTATATTTTGGATCTTATTATCCTTTAAGATTTTTATTTTTTATTATTTTCTATACTAAGGAGGCAATGTGATATTTATAAATGTGAATTTGATTTATTTCACTTATAAGTATGGTCTCAAGTTGTCTTCATTTACCTATAAAAGCCTCAAGATCATCTTTTTTATAGCTGAGTAATATTCCATTGTATAAAAATACCACATCTTTTTTATCCATTCTGTGGTTGATGGGAATTTGTGTTGTTTCCAAGATTTAGCTATTACAAATTGTGCTGCCATAAACATGGATGCACATATATCACTGTGGCATGAAATTTTCAGTTTTTCTAGGGAAATACTCAGAAGGGGAGTAGCTGGATTAAATGGGACTTCCAATCCTAGTTTTTTGAGGAATATCCAGACTGATTTCTACAGTGGTTGCACCAGTCTACACTTCCACTAACAATGGAGAAGTGTTCCTTTTCCCCATAGCCCCACCAAAATTTGATATTGGTTGATTTCTTGATAGCAGCCATTCTTTCTGGACTGAGATGAAATCTCAATGTTGTTTTAATTTGCATTTCTCAAATAATTTGAGATGTTGAGCATGTCTTCATGTATTTATTTGCCATTTGTATGTCTTCATCTGAGAAATGTGTGTTCATTTCAGATGCCCATTTTTGGAGTGTATTTTTGAATTTGGGGAACTTGATATTTTTCAGTTCTTTATATGTTCTAGATGTAAATCCTTTGTCTGAGGGGTGGCTGGCTAAAATTCTTTCCCATTCTGTGGGTTTTCTATTCACTCTGTTGGTAATTTTGTTTGAAGTACAAAAACTTTTTAATAAGACAAGATCCCAGTTGTTGACTCTGGGAAGTACTTGCCATGCAGTTTGCATTTTGCTCATGAGCTCTTTGCCTACTCCTGTGTCTTCTACTACTTTGTCTTCCAGTAGATTTAATATTTAGACCTTTGGTCTATTTTGACTTTAATTTAGTGTATGGTGATACACATGGGTCTAGTTTCAGTCTTTGGAAAGCCAATTTTTCCAACACTATTTATTAAATAGGCTATCTTTCTTTCAATGAATATGTTTAGCCCCTTTGTTAAAGATAAGGTGGCTAAGTGTCTTTGTAGTTGTGTTTGCATCTTCTAATCTGTTCTATTGGTCCTCAGGTCTATTTTTTTGCCAGTATCATGCTGATTTTTATCTTTGTAGCTCTGTAGTATAATTTCAAGTCAGGGAGTGTGATGCCTCCTACCTTGCCTTTGTTGCCCAAGATTGTCTTTGTTATGCTAGGTCTCTTCTGTTTCCAAATTAACTTTAGGAATTCTAAGTCTGTAGGATATGTTATTAGCATTTTGTCTGGAATTGCATTAAATCTGTGTAACAGTTTTACAAGTATGGCCATTTTCACAATATTTGTTCTTCCTAACCAAAAGCAAGGGATATCTTTTCATTTTCTCATATCCTCTTCAATCTCCTTTTTTAGAGTACTATACTTTTGAATGTATAGGTCTTTCCCATCCTTTGCTAGGTTGATTCCTAAGTAGTCATTGTTTTAGATTTTTTAATGAAAGGTGTCATTTCCATAATTTCTCTCTTAGTCAGTTTGTTGTTTGTGTACAGGAATGCTATTGATTTTTGAGTACTGATTGTGTATCCATCTACACTGCTTATTAACTCTACTAGTCTTTTAATGGAGTTTTTTGGGTCTTCTATATAGAGTATCATGTCATCTGCAAATAGTGATACTTTAATTTCTTCCTTTCCTATCCTTATTCCTTTTATTTTTCTCTCTTGTCTGATTGCCCTGGCTAGTGTTCCAGAACTATATTGAGTAGGATTGGTGATAGTGGGCATCCTTGTCTTGTTCCTGATTTTATTTTTTTTATTATTTTGAAGGTAGTAAAATACAACAGAACGAGACATAACAAAGCCAATTGAGACAATGCAGTGAAATTGGTACAGAATTTCACAGCAGGTTACTGGGATAACAGTAATAGGTACCATAGTATATCTCATTATCTTCACAATAACTGTCTTTCAACCAGTTATAGCAAAATCAAACCATATACAGAACATTATAGAACTTATCAAAACAGAATATTGAATAGAGAAATACAATTAATCAGAACAAAGTAAAACAGTGACAACAATATTTTCCTTCAAAGAGATGGTAGAAAGAAATTCTCCATATTTGCTATATTGCATATGGCCAACCTCCCATGAGATGCTCAGACCTCTGACTCCCATTTGCTAATGGGGAAGAGGAAGGGAGGACGGGATATTTGACCCTAAGGCTCATGGTTGCTTACTAGGGATACGAGTGGGTTGCTTTGTTTCACAGCACCCTAAGTTCCAACATGGTGTGGCTCTTGGGAGATGCTGGCTGGTTTTCTCTTTGCGGAACCCACTGCTTGCTAGAGCCATGGCTGCTTACCAGGGAGGCAAGTGAGTTGCTTTCTTTCCCAGTGCCCTAAGTTCCAACATTGCATTGTTCTTGATTTTAGAGTGAGAGGTTTCAGTTTTTGATCATTTAATATGATACTGGCTGTTGGTTTGTCATAGATGGCTTTTATCAGATTGAGGTAGAGACCATCTATTATAATTTTCTGTAGGTTTTTATAATAAACAAGTATTT
The DNA here is from genome assembly GCA_004027295.1 of Dolichotis patagonum. Taxonomy (NCBI): domain Eukaryota; kingdom Metazoa; phylum Chordata; class Mammalia; order Rodentia; family Caviidae; genus Dolichotis; species Dolichotis patagonum. The sequence continues at coordinate 17,741 of PVJX010014364.1, forward strand.
GATTTTATCAAAGCTTTTTCTGTATCTATTGAGATGATCATGTGATTTTTGTCTTTGGCTCTGTTGATGTGGTGTATTACATTTATTCATTTTCATAGGTTAAACCATCCCTGCATTCCTGGGATAAATCCCACTTGATCATGATGTATAATCTTTTTGATGATTTGCTGCATTTTGTTTGCCAGTATTTTATTGAGAATTTCTGCATCAATGTTCATTAGGGAGATTGGCTTATAGTTCTCCTTTTTTGGTTGGGTCTTTCTCTGGTTTTGGTATCAGAGTAATACTTGCCTCCAGGAATGAGTTAGGAAGAATTACTTCCCTTTCGATTTCATTGAAAAGTTTGAAGAGTATTAGCATTAAATCTCTAAGTTTTTTATAGAATTCAGTTGTAAATTCATCAGGATCTTGGCTTTTCTTTTTTGGTAAGTTTTTAATTATATTTTCAATTTCAGTAGCTGATATTGGGTTATTCAAAATTGTTATATCTTCTTGAGTCAGCTTTGTTAATTCACATATTTTTAGAAATCTGTCCATTTCCTCTGTGTTTTCCACCTTATGTGAATAAAGATTTTCAAAGAAGGTCTTCATGATCTTCTGAATTTCCATGGAATCTGTAAGGGGGCTGGGGATTTAGCTCAGTGGCATGAGTGCCTGCCTTGCAAGCATGAGGTCATGAGTTTGATCCCCAGTACAAAAAAAAAATATCCATGGGATCTGTAGTAATTTCCCCCTTTTGATTCCTTATTGCATGAATTTGAGTTTTTTCTTTCTTTTTCTTGATAAGGTTGGCTAGAGCTTTATCAATTTTGTTTATTCTCTCAAAGAACCAGCTCTTTGACTCATTACATTTTTTTATTGTTTTCTTAGTCTCAACTGTATTAATTTCTACTTTGATCTTTACAATTTCCTCTCTTCTATAAGCTATGAGCTTGACTTGCTCTTCTTTATCTAGAAGTTTGAGGTGTAACATTAAGCTGTTTATTTGTACTCATTCTGTTTTGAATAATACACAACAGTTAAGTACCTGTAATATGAGCTGGATATAACTAAAACATCAGGTTTGAATCTAGCTTTAAAAAAATACATGTTTAGTTATACTCCATCATAAGTGCATTAGGCAGATAAAAATAATTTTAAATAACTTAGCATCACCAAAGGTGACACTACAGAAAGCAGAATCATACTTTCATGTGTGGTTTTCAGTTGTTTGTGACACAATTTCTTGATATTCTTCCAATGCAAGATAGATGCTGGAATTTTTGGGCCTGCTTCATCACAGAGGGGTCTCAAATATTTCTGGAATAAATTGAAAACATTTCTGAATAAATTAGATTATCTTCTATCTGTTATTGTTTTTCCAAATATCTTGAATTTGGAATCTTGCATTGTAGTTTCCTGGTGTGGGAAAGAACAGAAATAAAAGGAAGGTAATTTTTTTTCATGGAAGTTTTTCTTGCTCTGTTTTTTTTGGTCTGCCTTAAAACTCAGGCAGCTATGTCTTTACAAATGTAGCAAGATTCTGCAACCTTGGTTCCCCATGCTGTCATTTTTTTGGCAGAAGAACTATAGCATGGCGTGGCTCTACAATTTATTAGTAATTGCTACCTACTTCTATTTACCTTTCAAAATTTTCTCAACCTTCTTATGTCCTCAAATCACAGCTCCCTTTCCTGATTTTTTATTCTTCATCTTACTTACTTAGTTGGACAAAATATCCAACACCCACAACTTAAAGGAGGAAAGGTTTATTTCAGCACACAGTTTGCAGAGGATTTAATCCACAGTCAGGTGACTGCAAGGCAGGGCAACATGGCAAAGGGTTTCACAGAGAAGAATCTGTCCTGGGCAGAGCAGGAAGGAGGTAACAAGTAGCAACTGCCAGCCTGGCTTTCCTTTTATCCCATCCAGGCTACAAAGGTTTTGGGTGGTGTCACCCTTACTCAGAACCTTGCTAATTCTAACCAGGGCTAATTTGGTACCACACACCCTTAAGCTCAGTATCACATATCCTAGATTCAGCAGTCTATAAAAAGCTCCACCTAAGAGCACATGAGATTTAGGGGGACATCTAAATACAAGCCATAACATCCCCAAATTATTTTTTCTGTTGAAATTAAAATGTGTTTTCATAAGTACCTTCCCATTTATTTATTTATTTATTTATACCAGGGATTGAATTCATGACCTCATGCTTGCCAGGCAGGCACTTATAGCCTCTTAGCTAAATCCCTGGCCACCGTTTTATTTTAGATGCAATTAGAGAATTGAATATGATAAAGCTTCTTAATCTACAGGACCTATGCTCTTGTTGTTCTCTAATAGGAAGGGACAAAAAAACAAAATTAAGAATAAAAAAAAAGAACATGTTTCTATGATAAGTGCTTTTAGAATATTTGAACATTCAGAAGTACATTATGGCATACAGTGAAAAATCTTAGTTTTATAAATAAAACTAAGATACTGGATCCCAAAGAAAATCCTCAGTCATGGGTGGGTAATTATGGTGCTTAGTTTTTCATCTCATCACTACTTACACATAAAGTACTGAGCATGAACATACTACTATTTCCCTTTTGGAGTGTATTCATTCCAAGTAATTCAGTTTCTCAAAAGGAGTGAACAATTGAAAATGTGTAAGCTAATGAGCATATTTCAGTGTGTCAGAACCCAAATATCAGCCATATATTTTCCCTCCCCTTGTATTATATATTAGAATAATTTGTTTATTAATTGGCATTTATTGCCAATTAAAGGAAGAGAGAAGCAGAAGGCAAGAAAGACAGAGGTCTTCTTGACCAGAGGATGACAGGGCATTCAATGCACCTGTGGTAAGGGAGGAGATACAGTAGGGCAGTGATGACAAATCTTTATGAGTTTTCAGTGTTAACAAATAGCAATATGGGGAACCCATGCAATAGGTTTCCACCACTGCAGTAGGGGATGCTATTTCATGGGTTCTAGGCCAACCTAAATCTAACTAGTGAGGGCAGAGCCCAGGCATGTATGTTATCTAACACTCTTTAAATGACTTAGATACTCACTTGCAGTTGTGAGCCACACTTGTGGAACTTTCTTGGCTTTGACACTGAGTAACAAGGAAAGCCATCAACAGCATTGAAATAGAACTCCTCTATGGCTACATATCTCTCTGGATCTATGTTGAGAGACTCCACTAATCCAACTAAGGTATGGGACATGCTCAACAACCATAGGGTTGTAGTGGTGACACACTTTGGAATCTGGACATATTTTTTAAAGACTGAGCCACCAAAATTTTGCAGCTGAGTGAGAGAAAAACATTTACAGAAAAAGTTAATATAGAAAAATTCCATTATATAATTTTTTAAAATCTCTGAAATAGATGAAGAAGGGACAGAGCACATTAGCATTTGACCATGCACACCCTGAGGTTCCTGTCTCTTTTGCTGAGGATTCTGGCCACCATTTTCAGCCTTGGTCCCTGGTATTGCAGACTCAGTCCTTTCACTCTAAGGAGCTACACTGGTAGCACTTGGATTTAAGGAGGCTCCCTGGGGACTGCCGATTTCAACAGACTTGAAAACTTACATTTTGGCTCCAAAGATGAAAGCCTGTTTGCTGTTTCTGAAAGGAAGGACTCCCTCTGATGGTAACACATTTTTTTAAAAATGGTGTCTTTATTCAAACACACACACAAAATCAATTGCTTTCTTAAAGTTCTTCTCTGCTTTCATCAGACTCTCCAACATTTTAGCAAGCATTTTAGTGTTTAAACTGTGTTATTGTAAAATGAGTACATTTCCAAAAAGAGTTTGGCCTACACCCTTCAAGACTGTGACAATGAAAGTGTCGCTCAACTGTTTCTCTCCATCTCTGGCTCTCTACTAGGACTCTGTTCAGCTGTCAGCTTTCAGAACCGGAAGTACCCCAAACCCTTAATGTCCTTTGAATCAATGATGAGAACCGGTGGTGGAGAAGGAATTATTTGCATGGGACAGATGTTTTAAGGGATGTAGTTAGAATTAATTTTGTCTTCAGACTCCTGAAGTCAACTTTAGAAAACAAGGTGAATCATGGAATCCTCCTGTTTGCCATCCCCCTTTCAAGGGTGTTAAATGTCTAGCTTGGCACTCTGTTTTATTTAACTAACTTTTCAGCCTGTTTTAACACGTGGAACCTTCTGAAACCTGAGCCAGGAAGCCTACAGATCTAGCTCTGTTTTGTTCTGGTCTGTCACTTTGGTGTTAGCATTTTCCTCACTCTTGTTTCCAGTTTGAGTTATGAAACCATTTCAGTTCAGCTTTAATAACCTCCCTGGCATGGCAAGCTCTACAAGAGCTGCCAAACTTAATACGTTGACTCCCTGTGACGAGGGCAGCAGCTCTGCCCAGGGAGTGGAGAGGTGGATTTTCTATAAACGCATCCGTTTTCCATTACAGCCCGTTCTGATTTTGTAGCAGACTGCCAGGTGCAGCTGGTTTCCTCTTCTGCACGAAATCACTTTGACTTCTCTTTCTGAGTTTCCTTGTCTCTTGACTCACCCATGATCCTCTGACTAAATAAACCACCTTGTGATCGATCTTCCTGCTGCGGGAGCGCAGCCCAGGGCTCAGCGGCCCTGAGAGTGAGAGGACTTAGCTACATTCTAAAGGACAAACTCTGGCGAGTGACTTTCCCATGTGTCTGTCGAGACTTCTCTGACCACCACAGAGAAACAGCTGCTCTGGTACAGAAAGCAGTTTTGTGGAGCTGGAGCAGAATTCTATTCTGCAAAAGGATTTGCATCTTAGCTGCAGGCATGTTGCTGAAGGTGTCAAAGCCCTCCCAGTCAACACCAGTGAGGACTTACCCAAATCACTCCATTGCCACAGAACAAAGGCTGGGGCAGGAGTTCAGGCCTCTATTGTTCAGCTTTATCCTTTCCTAAGACTCTGTGTTATTAAAGACACTGACACTCATGGTATTGAATAAAGAATACAAAATATTTCATTCTTTATGACATGTTCAATAGCTAGTTTACAATATAGCAAGGCCCTGCTTTAAACCAGTAAAACACATGAAATTCCACATTTATAAACAAATTAAAAGATTAAGACAGTATAAATTGCTAGTTTTATGAAACAGTGGCCATAGAAAAGTTGATCTATATGCTAGTACAGCAATTACTGCAAATATACTACAATGTACTTAAGACGGTAAGCTGGTCCCATAACAAGAACAATTAGTAGAAAAATTGGTCAGCAGCATAGGTGGAAAACTGCCTAAAACAGGTGGATAAATTCTCATTGGGAATGTAGCCATCTATAATTTCCCCTGAAACCTTAATTTTATTAAATTTCCACAAAAATTCTCTAGGGAAAGTCAATGATGGAGTTGGGGGGAGGTGAAGTTTACTTGGGTTTCAGCTACAACTTACTGCACATATGTTTGTGGAAGAAGAGAAACAGGAAACCCAGAGATGGCAAACTCTTTAAGGAGAGAGAGAGAGGTAACTAGCTGGGTGGAGGGGGCGGTCTCATCACTTTGCAGTTCTCAGTCTTATATGATGAGTGATGCTGTCTGGGTGATACAGACTGCAAGATGCCACATGGATAAAATAAATGGATGAGATGAAATTCTGCATGTGCTGGTTGAAGCTCACCACCTTCTCCCTTGTTTAGGAAAGTGCACTAGAATGCAAGCAAACAAAAAAAAGTACTAATATAGGGGTTTATTCATATTGGAATATATTTTTTTCTTAAAATATAAGGCAAAAATTTAGGAACATTTATTACAATAAAAGACCCATTGACATTAATTCCACTCAAAATTCTTCCTCTTGCTCTGAATATCCTTATCACATTACTCTTGCCACTTTATGAAGCAGTTCTGGAAGTCCTCTTTTTAAATGTTTTTATGCAGTACTATAAAAAATATAGTGAATGGTGCTGCCAACTGCCATATAATGGAAAGATAGGCTCTAAAAAATATTATGTTACTAGAGCAGCTTTCTCTCTGAAAAATTCTAGAGCCCTGCAGGATTCTAGGGGATGGCACTGCAGGAGGAATAATGAAGGGAAGAATACCAAAGAGTCTCTGGGGGCATGTTTTTAGCTTTGCATGCTTCTTGATCTAGATTCTAGATCAAGCCATAGTTATGCTAGGCAGGTAGATATTCATTAATCTGACTGAAAGTCTTGGTTTTCTAGTTTATGCTTCTTTGTTTTACTTATTTTGTTGTCAATGGTTTTCAAAGCACAGAGCTTCCCATATTTCTGAAACATCACAGAAATTTCTAACTAGCAACCTCTGGCTAAGAACAGTTCTAACTTGCTCTATGTGTTTCCAAATAGCTAGACTTTCACAAATTTTAAAAGCCCAAAGTATGATTAGAGGGCAGCCTGAATTCATTTGTACCAAATTATAATGAACACAAATTCTTTTGTATTGAAAATTATTTTTATATTTGCTAAAAATTTTTACCAAACCATCTTTCTCCCTTTACAGGGAAAGGAAAATATTGTAGCCAAAAATGGGTCTTAAAAGATGAAAGATTTGCAGATATTCCAATTTCCACACCACTTCTCTGACAGTGGGGGCCATCTACAAAATTCTGAATGAGGACTACCCTGGATCCTGGGCTGAGGACTGCTATAGTAGAAAAAGCTGTGTATTTGAACAAAGAGAAAAGGAGAATGACCTCCTTAGTTAGGAAATGTCTTCAAGAAAGAAGAATCATGGAGAGGTCTTGGACAGGATTTTTCTAACCTGGTTTTTCAGAGTACTCTTGGAAGACAAGAAGGGAGCAGAGGAAGAAAGGGAAAGAGGGAGCGATGGAGAATAGGTTGCCTGGACTGGAGCAAGTTCTATGTCCTTCCTGCAGCCAAGGAAGCTCCACATTCAAGAAAGGAATTATTACCTTTTACTCAAACTACTGTGTGTGCACAGACATTCTTCGGGCTCGTGGTTTGATATCAAGGTGCTACATAATGTCATTTAATGCTAAATACAATTTAAAATTGGTGGGGGAAATGCTTACATTTCTAAGGAACTGGCAATAATGAGGTTCTCTTGTTTCTTCATATTACTGTCATAACAGAAAAGGGAAAAAAGACTGGAATTAAACAAATTGATCCATAATAAAAAAAAAAGTTTTGCTTGTTTTATTTTGTTTTTACTTGCTATTGTGAGATCAAATGATATCTACCACCAGGAACTCTTCCAGCAAGAGCTACTCAGTGAGTGGAAATCCACCACTAGCACAGTTGGAAATCACAGTTCTGTTATCCTTTTTTACATGACCAGATGCAAAGAATCATCTAGAGCACAAAAACTCAAGAGTAGAGAGGTCAATGAGTACATTCAAAAATGTGTAGTAGAGACTATCCTGTAATACTAATGTGAGTAAAAAATCTTATGACCAATATCCTTATAAAACATACACAGAGGAGACAGAGGAAAAGAAGTCACAGCATGACTCATATTATGGTGACATCATTACAAGTCAAGGAGAGCTAACTGCCACCAAAAGGCAGAGAAAGCAAAAAACAGATTCTTTCCAAGAACAGCTACAGGTAATGTGCCTTTGCTGGGTTTTGTAATTTTAACCTCCAGAACCAAGGACAAATAAAGTTTCACTGTTTTAAACCTTGAAGAAGTAAAAAAGAAAGAAAGAAATGTGTGTTCCTCTTTTGCCCAAGAATGTCACTGTAAATGAATGGCATCTGTGTGCTTGATTTGAGTAACTCCTTTTCCTAATCAAACAACAGACCTGTGTGTCTGTCCTATCTTGTCACAGAATGGAAAGAGACGTTTTTGAAAGCTCAGTTGTTAGTAAATCCCATTAATGTTTTTCAAATATAGAGTATTGTATATGATCATTAATTCAAATCACAGTGGCATGAGGTACTATTCTTTAGAAAAAGAAGAAATCAAGCCAGAAAATTCCTTTCTCTTCAATAGTCCCTGTTTGAAGCAAAGTCTACCATGGTTTAAGTCCTCCAAAGTACCTACCGTACATTGAGTGAGATTTGACTCTCATAATAATTTTTAAAAAGGCATCGTATTGTATAAAACCTGTGCTTAATAACCTATTGCTTTTGGTGATTATAACAAAACCTCATCAGCCTTAAAAGGCATGGTCATGTGACATGGAAGAACATGGCTTTAAAATTTGCTGAGACCAAATTCAAACCCTAACCTCTAACAGAGTTGTCTGGGCAATGTATGAAGCCAATCTGACTCTTGTCTTTCTCACTGGTAAAAGAAGAATAGAAAACTTCAGCTCAGAAAGTCAAACAAAATATGAAAACTATCCAATATAAAATGCCTAGTCATAGCAGGCACTCAAATATATTAGTTTTTTTCTTTTTCTTCTTTTGTTTTCTTTTTTCTTTTCTTTTCATCTAAAAAAGGATGTGTCATCAAGTAATCAAGGAAAAGAATCTTGAGAGATTCAGCTTGCTCCACTTTTTGGTATTTTTCTGCATGGCACCAAATTCAAGGCCAGTATCTGGAGAACGCTTGGGCATGGCCAAGTGTAATACTGATTGTAGAGGTGGCAAGGAGTTGCTGCTAATTTCTCCTGCGTGCTAACAGCCATTTGGATTTTCTACCTTCTGGTTCTGCTAGTCTGTGAGATTCCTGTATCATCAGCAGTGATACAGATTTTAGTAGAAGAAGCCTGAAGAAGGCCTTTGAGTTTCATTTCTTTTTAGAGTTAAGGTTGGTAGAATCTGTTTTTCTAGCAAACACAATTACAGACATTAGAAAAGATAAACATTGCGAACCTGTATTATATAAATGTGTTTAAATATTCTCACAGCATACTTTTATAATTAATTACAGTTCTTATGAACATTCACAAGAGCAAGTTGGAATGAATGTAATAAATGTTTGATTACTTAATAAATGTAATATGAAATTCATATAACCAACACTGATTTAAGTTGACATTAATTGGTAGCAATAAATTACCACGGGCTATTAATTTACTATCTGAGAGTCCTGTTTAAATTTGCAATAATCTGAAGAATCATAGCTGATTGCACTTAATTTGTTGATTTCAATTTTAAGCTGTGTCTTGTTCAAAAGTATAATTTTTGTAAAAAGGAATCATAGCATGGGATAACTTTCTTGTTTCTGAAAAATGGGAGGTAGGTTACAGTTCACAACATATTTCTGTGATAAATTCCAATTACATATTTGTTATAAAAATATAAGATGTGAAAAAATACATATGTAGTGGTTATGTTTTTATTGAAATGAATATTTAGTTTAGAAAAAACATTTGACAACTTGAGCTGGAGAATCCAGTCATAAGGGGCTTGAATATTTGTTGGTAAGATAAGATGAGGAGGAAAATTCCCTTTCTCTGTCCTTCATGCCCTACCAGCTTATAAAGAAGTCTCTTTCCACATGACACCCATCCAATAGGTTAGTTTGACCTTTACCAGGCCACAGTTGCAGGGGACAGGGTATCTGTCAATGGGCCAACCTCCTGCTGGTTTACTTTTGAGCAGGTGTGACCCAGTCCTCCAATCTGCCCTGAAAGTGTGTACATGGCTGTGCTGGCTGCTTCTCCACAGCACCTCCCATGTGAAGTCCTAGATTTATAGTCAGGAAGGAAGTCTCACATTTGTCTTAGGTCTAAAGATTTTTCTCCTGCCCAGTTGACCTAAACTTTGTTTTCTAATTTTAGTTACTTATCTAGATTAATAAATTCACATTTAATTTTTCATTCATATAATTGCTATCATTTTCTTTGTTAAAACTTAAGTGGGAAAAGTACTAGGGAGCCTTTGAAGAAAAAAGGAAAATAATGGTATTTAAAAGAAGTGTTCTTCAATCCTCAAAGTAAATATGCAGAGAATAAGACCAACCTGTGCCAGAAAAGAGACTCAGGAAGAGTCTTTTCCCTCATCTATCTTTCTCCTCTAGTTATAGGATGACACTTTCTGGGTGATAATGGACAGAATCAGAGGGGCATCTAGTGCCTGCCTGAATAATTACATTTTGCTCTGAAATTAAAAGCAAGTGATCCATAAATGAATATTTGAGAAAAATATATTGAATACAATCTATCTTACTCAGTTTCCTGTTGCCAAAACAGAATACCTGAGACTGGGTAATTTATAAATGAAAGAAGTTTATGTGGCTTATGATTCCAGAGTCTGGAAGTCCCGGCAGGGTATGTGCTTCACTTCTGGTGAAGGCCTCAGCTGTTGCATCATGAAAAGTAGTGGGGAGAGTGGGTACATGTGGCAGAGACAAAAGATATGGAGCAACCACACTTGTCCTGACCACTTTGTGGTGACCTAGTCCTGTGATAAAGGCATTAATCCCTCTTAAAAACATAATCATCTCTTAGAGGCCCTGTCAAAAGCACCACAGAGCAGTCACATTTCAACATGAGTTTCAGATGGCACAAACCATATTCAAACCATAGCACAATCCTTTGTTTTTTAAGCTAACATCTTTTTTTCTGGTTTGATGAGTAAATATACAATGTTATGTGGGAAATAAGGAAAATAGACAACATGAATAGGAAAACAAATATCATCTCCCAGGAAAGGATAAAAATTTCTCTTTCTGTTTCTGAGCTCCTTCTGGTCACCTGCACCTGCTCCTACCTAGACACAGCTGCTGGCTGGAGTACAGGTGTTAAAGGCTGAATTAGCATGGTTATTTTGCTGTTCTCTTAGACAACTAAATACTCTCAAGTCACTCTTAGGTTCTCCCAGCACAATCTTTTTTTCCAGTTGGTTTGAGAAATTTCTGTGTTGTGGTTGCCTTCATCTTGAGTTGCTCTGATTTGACTTTCAGAAAAGACATCTGTAACTGCACAAACTCAGCCAATCCTGAGCTCTAATTCCAGGTCATCTCTGTACAGCTTATTATTTCTTTCTTTTTATTTATGGGGCAAGGAAGTTTCACCATTCTTTTTTTCCTTTCCCACACTCAAATGCAAAAACAAAGTGAGTAAGAAACAATTAAATAAACTTATTTCTTCACCACTCCATCCCAAATTGTCCCAGGAAGTTAAGTCCTCACAAATTGAGAGTTGTTTAATTTATTATTTCATATCACCCACTGATACACTTGTAGGGAACATCCCCTTTCGAATTGTTGAATATTATAATACAGAAAAGCCAGACTCCCAAACATGATACTGGACCCCATGTGTTATAACATATATGTGCGCAGACATGCAGCAGCAAGTTTTATTTCAGAAACTCAGACTGAATTCTGAGCAACAATTTACAGAGATAGTTTTTTTCTCCCAAAATATATTCTGCTCCAACACATTAAGCAGTAGATCATGCTAAGCTATATACTTTCTCTCTGATCATTCCTGTCCAGTTTTCTTTCCAGCCTCTTCCCTCCTACCCCAAGCATTCTTATTTCCATCTTGATTTTTTTCTCTTTTCAAAATTTCCTCTTAGAGACATTCTATTTCACCCTGAATTCAGTTACCACTGCTCTGTTAAGAATTCCTAGACCTCCCAGAATTTTTCTAAAACACTCTAGCAAAGCTAGTAAGAGTTCTTTTACAAGCTGTATGCTTTGGGGTACTAAGTGTTTCTCTGCGTTTTGTTTTCCATCTATAGAGTTTTAGGTGATTCATAATTCAGTTACTAAAGGTGTTTAAGTATTAGTGTAGATATATTGACCACAAATTATATTAGAAGATTTTATTTTTTGTTTGAAAAGTCTTTATTTTATTTTTATTAAAATCAATTTATGCTTCATTATCTCTTGAAAAAGGAATATAGGTACCTATAAAATTTCAAAGTGTATAATAAGGTATGTATATAATGTAAATCTCTCCTAATCTTTTTCCCTAAGGAAACCTACCAGGGTTAAACACTCTTTGAATCTTCGCTCTTTCTAATTGCTGAGTAGTATACTATGCTATACATATACAATAATTTATTTATTTATTATCTGTATTTTTATTTTATTATTATTTATAATATTATTTTATCATTAGTTAACATGGTCAAACATAATGAGGATAGATTTCTAAGATTAATATTGGTGGGTCAAATGTTATACATGTGTAGGTAGGTTTTTGAAATTGTAATTTAAATAAAGTAAAAATCAAATTTTTCAGTGTAGAAATTTGTAGGTTTTGACAAATACATATAGTTGTATAACAACATTACAATCAAAATGTGGCACATTTCTATCATCTCAAAAATTTCCCTCATGTTTAGAGATACACTGTAGCCAGCATTTACTGGTTTGGGAAAGATGATTTCAAAAATGTTTGGAACTTAACAAGTGTGTTGTTTTAAAAATCTATTAATTAAAATAAAACTACATAAACATGCATCAGTATGCTACATTAAAACAAGTACTGAAGACTCTTACTTCCGAATTATTTTTATACTTTACTGTTACCTATCAACATCGCTGTTAATATCTGTTGTGTCTTCAGGGGACTCTGCATCTTTTCCCAGCTTCAGTGTCATCATAGTAATAGCTTGAAACTGTCCACAGTGGGAATATTTTCAGTTTAGTAATTAGAAATACTATAAATTGGAGCTACTTTAAGAACTTCTGGTTAATCATTTATCAGCATGCCATTGATTATGCTCCTTTCTATCCAACCCTTGGCCCTATTCCTACCTCCTAGAAATAACTGTTCTGTTATATATATATATATATATATTAGTGACTTTTCCTAGATGAATGAAATCATACAGAATGTGGCCTTCTGAGTCTGGATTCTTTCACTAAACATAACGCATTTGAGGTTCAACCATGTTCTTGTGAGTATCAGTAGTTGTTCCTCTGTATTTCTAAATAATGTTCTATAGTATGGATGTGCCAGAGTTTATCTGTTCATTGTTGATTGATATTTGGATTGTTTCTCAAGTTTGATGATTATGCATAAAGTCATTATAAATGTTAACATACAGATTTTTTATATGAATATTGGTTTTTATCTGTCTTAGATCAATACCTAGGAGTGTGACTGGGGAGTTATAAGTGTGTGTTTCATTTTGTAATAAATTGTCAAAACTATTTTCCAAAGTGCTTATCCCATTCTACATTCAGGCAGGTAATATGTAAGAGTGCTAATTGCTTTGTGTCCTTTCTAACATTTGCTTTGTTCAGTTATTAAATTTCAGAAATTCTAATAGATGTGCAGAGATACCTCATTCCTGCAGCAGGAGCCTGGGTCTGGCATCATCTATTATAAACTCAGAAATGCAATTCTTTGCCTTGTATTCCTGAAGAATATTTTCACAAAATGCATAATTTTAGGTTGGCTGTTATTTTCTTTTTAAGCATTTTGAAGGTAGTATTCCATTGTATTTTTTATTTTTTTATAAAGAAGTCAGCCATTAGTCTAATTATTACTCTTTTAGAAGTCTTTTTTCTGTCTGTCTAAGCGTGATTTTTATTTATAAGTTTGATTGCTATGTGATTATTTATAGCATTCTGTTTGGGGTTCATTGCATTTCTTGCATCAATGTCTTTGATCACTGAAATAAATTTACAGTCATTATTACTTCAAATACTAATTTTGCCAGACTTTACATATTATAATGTCAACTAGTTGAATTTTAGATTTATTTATCTCTCCTATTCAATTCTTTTCTCCATTTTGTCTACTTCTATCTCTCTATGTTTATTTAGATGTTTTTCTCTATTTTTCAGTTTTAACTCCCTATAAATTCTGTACAATTGTATTTTTCATTCTATGAATTCCATTCCTTTTTATATTTCTATTTCTTCTAAAATTGTTTCTTTTGTCATTATTTCCCCAAGCACATTAATATGAGTAATAAGAGTCTATGTCTGATAATTTCAGATATTAGCTTTATATTAATTATTCTAGAGGTCTATTTATATTGTCTGATTTTAGCCCTGGTTTTCAATCCAGATTTGTTTATCTGCATATTTTGTTACTTTTGATTGAGTGTAGATTTTGTGCATGGAATGTTTTTTAAATTAAAATTTCTGGCTGATGTTGTTATGTTAGCTTTCATAAAAGAGAATTTAATTTTTCTTGTAAGGCAAATAATCTAGAATAAAATTACCTTAATCCAATCAGGGAATGAGATAATCATATCCAGTCATCGATTTCATGAAGTTTAGTTTGTTTTCGACTCATTCTTTCTCCTAATGTGTGAATCTTAAAAGAGTCCCCAAAAGAAACACAAAATTCACTCTACCTTATAAGACTTTGAACTCCAATTTTTTCCACCCCCGTATCCACTATTCTATGAAACTACTGAACACTCTTCTACTTTACAATGTCACAGTCACTAATTCAAAACTGACAGTTAGGCTGGGGATTTAGCTCAGCAGAATAAGGGCCTTCCTTGCAAGCGCAATCGTGAGTTTGGTCCCCAGTACAGATTAAAAATAAAAAATTAAAAAAAAAAAACCTGACAGTTAAATCTCTTGAGAGAAAAATTTTCCCATATGTTAGCTTACTATTCTTAATTTTCCCCCCAGTTTGACAGCTAGGTCTCCACGTTCTCAGTCTTATGGTAGCTCTCAGATGCCTTAAAACAGGTATTTAAAATACAATTTGAGAAGGAAAGTAAAGGAGTTTAATAGAGGGGGGCATGGAAAAATAAAGAAGTTATATCATATATGGGTACAAATTTTCCATGATGAATATTATCATTATGTTATATCTAAACTTACCAATAAAATTTTAAAAACTGATGCACATATATATTTAAGTCAGTTTTTTATTTTCTCAGTAGGAAGGTAGACTCAAAACTTTCCAGATAGTTGTTTTCAGATGTTTCCATCCACATTTTTAAAAATTTTCCTAGATTCTAATGACCAGTTGAATGAACCAATCACAAACATAGGGGGCATACAAGAACATTTACCACCTGACTTTTCTTGATCTATGAATCCAGATATTTTTTACACAATTCATTCTCCATCCCCTACCCTCAAAGGCTATTTGCCTTCCAGGCTTATGGAATTTTTTTCCATTTCTGAGGTGCCTGGTCACATATTTCCTCTAGCTATCACCTTTTTACACTTCTAACTCTTCTCAGCCTGGCCCAGTTTTATTCATTCTGTATATTCTTTTTATATGTCACCTTTTTCTTTACTGCACTAAATTGTTAACTATCTTTTTCATTAGTTTCAGGCATGCTGGCTAGTAACTAGAACTGCTTTGTAGGTAAGACAAATTCTTATGGGATGTTCTCTTAGCTTAGAATACTATTTCTTTTCCTTCAATATGCTTTCCATTTCTTCCTTGTCTGCCCCCTACCACCACCCTGCAAGAGAAAAAGAAACTCCATTTTGTTTTTTTAAACTCCATTTTAACCAGCAGTTAGACTTTAAATTAGCATTAACCCTACTTCCCTAGAATAGCCCCCTCCCTAGGTAACCATAAAACTCACAAAGGAGGAACAAGCAGTTTGGTTGGATAACCTATGGCCACATCTTGAATGACAAACTAGCCAGATGTTTGGAGAGGAGTCTTGTGACATTCCCACAAAATGATGTAGTACAATGTGGCCTCCATAGCAACCAGGAGATCTTGTGACACCCTAAGAATGTATATAAGATAATGTAAAACAAAGACTTGGAGGTACTAGTCTCAATTGCTTAGCTGTCCTGCTGTTCACCAACTCTTCAATGAAACTTGTTTGTTTCTTGATTCTCAATCTCTCATGAGTGAATTTCTCACTTTTGCCATAACAGTTCTATACCCAGTCATTGAGACTATAATGGAAGAAAATAACACACAGGTGATTAAATAATGGTATTGAATTAAAGTAAATGAAACACATTTTTCAAAAATAATAAGATTTCATGAAAACAAGACTGTCCCATAACTCTGTATTTAATGAAATTTCAAGTTACAACAGTCTTTAGATACCTAAATCAATCTTATCTATCTTACTATGTATGAAAATAATGCTCAATTCTTAGTCTATTGATTATTTTGCACTGACTTTCCTAGAGATATAATACTGACTAACTTACTTATAACATGTACCAAACATTCTAAGAGTCACTTTCTGTTTAGTTCTTCATCAACCCTATATAGTAGATGCTGTTTTATTTCATTTCATTTCATTTTATTAGTACATGGTTGTAGTTCATGGAGTTTATATTCATTTTATGGGATAGGTATATGTACTTAGCATATTTTGATTCTTTTTATTTCCTTTACCCCACCAACCTCTCTCCTTCTATCTCTAGACCTCTTTTTCCCAATTTTTGTTATCATTGCCTTTTTTCCATTCATGTTTGTGACATAATGATGACATTCATTGGGCATATTAGGTACATATATGGAAAGCATCTTAAATCTTTTCTTGTCTCCTTCCTCTCCCATCTTGTCTCACTCTCAGTCGCTTTGACTCCTTTGCACTTTCAACAATTTTTCTCCCTTGTTCCTCATATCAATCTTTTATTTTGCTCTTTATTTGTACTGTGCATTTCTCAAATGAAAGATGCCACATGGTATTGAATCTTGTGTGCCTGATTTATTTCACTTAACATTATGTTTTCAAAGTGTATCCATTTTCCTACAAATGTTTTGAATTTATCCTTTTATAGAGCTGAATAGTGTTTCACTATATATAGTTGTATTTTCTTTTTTATTTTAAAAATTAAAACAGAAAAAGAATAGAAACAGTACAGACTTTTAAAAATATTAGGAAATTGACACCAGTCAATGTATTGCATATTGTTATCTAAGAAGCAGTTGTTCAAGTTACAAGATTTATGCATAAAAATCATCAATCAAACAATGAAAGCATGAGCTTTTTTTGATGAACTAATAGAGATTAGTAGTATAGTTATGTATCTTGTATACACACACACACATACATACATACATACATACATATGATCATTTCCCTTCTTTCTTTTCTCCTTTCCCCTATCCCAGTTCTTTCCTTCTGAGCACTTTCTTCTCCTCTCATTGTCACAATATCTATTGTACATTCTGGATCTTATGACTCTTTCAATCTTTTTTACACTAGTAACACAATATGAAATATATAAATGTGAGTTTGATTTATTTCACTTATGTGTATGGTCTCAAGATGCCACAACTTACCTATAAAAGCCTCAACATTATCCTTCTACATAATTGAGTAAAGCTCCATTATATAAATATACTACATCTTTTTTATCCATTGAATGGTTGATGGGCATTTGGGTTATTACCAAGATTTAGTTATTAGTCTTCAGCATGTGGAAATCCAGTTTTTCCAGCACCATGTATTAAAGAGGCTATCTTTCTTCCAGTGAACATGTTTAGCCCCTTTGTCAAAGATAAGGTGGCTGGGTGTCTTTGTAGTTGTGTTTGCATGTCTTATCTGTTCCATTGATCCTCAGGTCTGGCTTTTTTTTTTGCCAGTACCATGCTGATTTTTATCACAGTAGGTTTGTAATATAATTTCAAGTCAACAATTATGATGTCTCTTATCTTGCCTTTGTGGCCCAGGATTGCCTTTGCTTATTCTAGGTCTTTTCTATTGCCAAATGAATTTTAGGAATGTTTTGTTAGATCTTTGAACTATGTTAATTATTTAGGATGGTGTTATTTAATTTCCATGTGGTTATGTAGGTCTTGCAGATTCTTTTTCCATTAATTTCCAGTTTCAGTGCACTATGGTCAAATAATATGCTTGGAATAATTTCTATTCCTTTGCATTTATTTAAGCATGTTTTATGGGCTAATATATGATTTATTTTAGAGACTGTCCCATGTACAGCTGAAAAGAATGTATCTTCTGACGTGGTTGGGTTGAACACTCTGTAAATGTTTGCTAAGTTCATTTGTTCATAGGTTTGATTCAGTTCTGCTATTTCTTTGCTGAATTTTTTTCTAGTTGATCTATCTCTTTGCAACAATGGGGTACTAAGGTTCCCTGTTATAATTGTGTTATTCCATATTTGGTATTTTATGTCTATTACTATTTGCCTTATATAGTTGGGTGCTCCTGTATTTGGTGCATATATATTTATAATTGTTATCTCTTCCTCTTGAATTATTCTTCTAGCAAGTATGTAATGAATTTCTTTATCTCTTCTGATCATTTTTGGTTTGAGGTTCACATTGCATGCAAACATAATAACTACCCTTGCTTTTTGCTGGGTTTCTGTCTCATAGAATATTGTTTTCCAACCTTCATCATTCAGTCTTTGTGCTCCCTTTCAAGTCAGATGTGTTTATTGTGTACAGCATATTGTTGGATCCTATTTCTTGATCCATTCTGCCAACCTATTTCTTTTAATTGGTGAATTGAGGCTATTTACATTGATAGTTATAACTGATATGTACTGGGTTAACTTTGTCATGTTATTTTCCTGTTGTTGATTCACTGCTTTGCTCTCTTGTTTAATTGCTTGGCCTGCCTGTTGTTTTCTTTCTGTTGCTATTCTGAGAATTATTGTCATTCTTATCTTTCTCTAGTATGTCTTTCAGTACTCTTTCCAAGATTAGTTTGCTGGACGTGAATTTCTTCAGTTGTTCTTTGTCATGGAAGTATCTTATTTCTCCATTAATTTTCAAAGAAAATTTTGCAGCATACATCAATTTGGGTTGTTTGCTTTCAGGGCTTGAAATACTTCACTCCAATCTCATCCTGACTTGGAGGTTTGAGTTGAAAAGGCTGCCATGAATTGTCATGAGTTGTGTCTTTTCTCTAACAGCTTTTATGGTCTGTTTTAATGCTGAATTTCTGGGACCTTGATTATTATATTTCTGTATGTAGATTTATTTTGGTTATTATGGTTTGCAGTTCTATATACCTCACTTAGCTGTATCTGATTTTTTTCTCATGCTTGGGAAGTTTTCTGCTATTACTTCTTTAAAAAGTATTTTTATGTTATTTGTGTTGACTCCTGCATTTTCATTGACACCTATGAGTCTTATATTGTTTTCCTTTGTATTATCTTGAAGCTGCTCAATTATTATTTAATGATATCTTGTTATTTTTAAAAGATCCTTTCTTTCATGATCACTGGCTGTGATCCTGTCTTCAAGGTTTGAGGCTCCATCTTCAGTTTCATTCAAGTGGTTTCACCAGATTTCAATGGAATTTTTAATTTCCTGAGTAACTCTTTTGAATTTGTTCCATGCATTCTATTTCTTTCCTATATTGCTCATTTAAGGTTTCCATCATTCCCCACGCTCCTATACTTTTTTATCTATGTCTTTTCTAGCTATGCTGATGAACTCCTTTTAAAGGTTGTCATTTCTTTATTTACCTAAGAGATTATTTCTAACCTGATTTCCTCTATAGCCTCATAGATTTGTTTCTTTATTTCACTTGCTATCTTTTCAGAAATTTCAAGCATATGACTTCCAGTGTCCTCTATTTTGATGTCTCTTGTACTGGCTACCAGTGGACTGGCCATTTGAGATTGTGTTGTGCTTTTTTGTTTCTTCATTTTGGTCTTTTCAATCCTGCTAGTCTCAATTATACATCATGTGTGTTTTAGGGCCCTATTGTGTGACTGATATTCACCTAGTTGCTGGGTTTTTACAATGTAAGAGAGGGGCCAGTCACCTGAATTTCTCCTGCAGAGTTGGTGTGAGTTCTTTATTCATCTGTTGGGTGAGTGCTATATTTTTCCTAGACTTACTAGCCCAGGAATATTGATGTAAGCCAACCCTTAGCTACTATTATTACTGCAGCTTCAGGCTGTTCCTGCCTAACAGATCCATATGTCTATAGTCTATGCCTCAGCTGCTACCCTACGGTGTCACTGGGAGTCTTGTAGGTACTTTTGGGTTCCTCCAGGTGGGGAGAGGCCTCATCAGTGTTCTCATTAAACCACTCAGTATTCTCTATATGGAAGAAGGACTCACACTCTTGCCAACTTTCCAAGTTCCTCCATCTATGGGGAGGGTTCTATCAGCCTCCTCTTGACCCACTGAGGTCTTCTACTTAAGGAGGAAACCCAGTGCACTGTTTTTGGTCCACTAAGTGAGGGGAGGGGTTGCTGAGGCTCCCACTAGGCCATCAAGGTGCTGCAGGTGGTGGAAATGATTTGCTGATAGTCCATGGGCTGCTGAAGTATTTTGGGTGTGAGATATGGGCAACCAACTATCCTGTCAGCTGGTAAGGTCTTTCAGGTATAGGGGAAGGACAGCCAAGGCTCCTCTTGGATGGAGGTCTTCTGAGTGTGGGGGAAAGGTGGTTGATGATCCTGTCATCAAATGAGGTCTTCTGGGTGCAAGACAAGGGCAGCCAATGATCCCATCAGCTGATGAGTTCTTTCAGGTGTGGAGGGAGGGACAGTTGAGGCTGCCCTCTGCTGCTGAGGTCATCCAGGGAAAGGGAAAAGGCTGCTGATGATCTTGTTGGCTGCTGAGGTCACCTGGGTGTGGAGAAAGAGTGGTCAAGGCTCCCCTCAACTCCTGAGGTGGTCTAGGTGCAGAGGAAGGGTGGCCTATGATCCCATCAGCTGCTAAATTTTCTTTATTTGTTCATCTGTTAATAAACATATATAAGCTGCTCCCAGGGTTTAACTATTAACAATTATGTTGTTATAAACATTGGTATGCATGTATAACCGTAATGTGTTGTCTTTATCTCTTTTGAGGAAATAATTAGAGGGGAATAGCTGAATCAAATAGAATTTTTAGCTTTTTGAGAAATCTTCATGTTGATTTCCTCAATGGTTGAACTAGTTTACATTCCCACCAACAATATAGAAGGGTTCCTTTTCCACTGAAACCACTCCAGCATTTGTTGTTATTTGATTTTTTTGATGTTTTCTGGCATAAAATGGCATCTTAGTGTTGTTTTAATTCTGAATTTCTCTAATGGCCAGAGATACTGAACAAGTTTTTATGTTTATTGGCAATCTGTGCTTCTTATTTTCAGAGGTGTCTATTCATTTTACTTGCCCATTTATTTAGAGTTTTTATTTGGGTTAGTATAATTATTTGATTCCTTTATTCCAAATATTATGTCTGAAAAATAACCAGCAAAAAATGTCCGTATTCTGTGAGTTCTCTCTTCACTCTGCTGATTATTTCCTTTACTGTGGAGAAGGTTTTAATTGAAATACAGTAAAACCTTGGTTTGTGTCCTGGGTAGGGCTTACAACTATGAGAAAAATGTTTACCAGCAGATCCATTCATTATTTTGGTTTTGGAACTTTTTTTGTAATAGTGACAAGAATGGGTGCAGTGCTAGGAAAGTTCTGGGAAATGCTGCCAATTCAACTTTAAAATGAGAATCTGATGTTTCTGTATTTTATCATTTTCAATAAAATTTAAGTGTTTGGGAAAAACAAAAACAAAACAAAACAAAAGAACCTTGGTTTGTGAGCATGGTTAACTCCAGAAACATGCTTGTAATTCAAAGCACTTGTGTATAAAAGTGAATTTCCCCATAAGAAAAATGAACATTCAAATGATTCATTCCACAACCACAAAATTGATATGATTATAATATTATAATGTAATATAAAATAATAAAGAAAATATAAAATATAACAAAATAAACAAATTAATGTAACATAAAATAATAAAGAAAATATAAAATAAACAAATTAACTTGAAATTACCTTTGAAAACCTTCCTAGCTGGTGTGAGGAAGGCCAGAGAAAGGAGGATTATTATATAGGATGACTTTCACTATCACTAACAGAATCACTGGTATCTACCAGCTCAATGGAATCTTTTTCATTCCATGCAACTTTAAAAAGGGACTATCCAATGACACTTTTTCCCTGCCTTTTGAAGATTTTGTGAAAATGTGACACTGTATTGTCATTAAACAGATTCATTGCTTACATTGCTACAGACTTATTTGGTTGGTGATTTTCTATAAAATTTTCCCAAATTTTTTTTATATCTCCTATCTTATTTGAAATGAGATTCCTCTGCCTTTTTTTTACCTCTGCAGAGGAGATCTCCTCAAATAACCTCTTGCTTCTTGGGGATAGATAGAAAGAGATAGAGATGGTAGAGAAAAATTGTTAACTCAGCTACAATCATGTGATATTGGCATTGTGTACAACTTATACTGCAAGATGTTGCTCATATATCAAGTTAAAATTTATTAGACATATTTGTCTTGTGGAACACTCACAGAACAAGTTACAACTCAAGATTTTACTGTAATCTCATTTGTTGATTCTTACTCTTATTTCTTGTACAGTTGCATACACCTATGACTTCAAGAGTTTTATCTAATTTATCTTCTAGTAGATTGTTTCTGTTTTAATGTATATCTTTTATCCATTTTGACTTTAGTTTAGTATATAATAATAAAACATGATTCCACCTTCAATCTTCTGCATATAGATATCTAGTTTTCCAAGCTAAAGAGGGTATCTTTTCTCCAAGGTATGTTTTTGGCACCTTTGTCAAAGATCAAACAGTTGAACATGTCTGGAGATTTCTGCATTATTTATTCTATTCTATTGTTCTACATGTCAGTTTATGTGCCAACATGTTCCCATTTTTTTAAACCACTGTGCTGTTGTAGTATAATTTAAAGTCAGGTATTTTGATGTTTCCTACTTTGCTCTTGATGCCCAGGACTACTTTACACCTCCCTGGGTATCTTCTAGCTCCATGAGTATTTTAGGATTGTTTTCTGTAGTTATGTGAGAAGTGTTGTAGATAGTTGATTGAGATTGTGTTAAATCTATATATCAGTTTTGGAAGTACGACCATTTCACAATATTGGTTCTGCTTATCCAGGATCAAGCAACATTATTCCATTTTCTGATGTGTTCTTCAATCTCCTTTTTCAGAATACTATATTTTTTGTTATAGACATCTTTCACTTCCTTGGTTAGGTTAATTTATAGGTATTTCATTTTTTGGATGTTATTGTAAATTATATTTTTGTCCTAATTTCTTTTCAGTGAGTTCATTGTTAGTATATAAGAGTGCTACTGATCTTTGTACATTGATTTTTCTTATCCTGTTACATTGCTGAAATTGATTATGACTTCTAGGAGTCTTTCTATAGAATTTTTTGGTCTTTTATGCAGAAGATCAGGTCATCTGCAAAAAAATGATAATTTGACTTCTTCCTCTTTTTATTTGTTTCCCTTGGCTGATTGCTCTGGCTAATGTTTTTAGTCCTATGTTGAACAGAAGTGGTATAGTGAGCATTTTTGTATTGTTCCTGATTTTAGAAGAAAAACTTTCAGTTTTTCTCTATGTAAGATGATGATTGCCATTGTTTTGTCATGAATGGCTTTCATCAGATTCAGGTAAGAGCTTTTTATTCCTATTTTCTTCAGGATTTTTATCATGGATGTTTGCCTTTGTCAAAATCTGAAACCATTTTCCAAGACAATAGAACAGACAAGTACCTAATGCAGAATACAAACTAAGGTATATGTTTCCCTAAAATCCAAGCTTATGTGACATGATACTAAAATTGGTAAGAAAAGTATGGTTTGAGGAACTCTAGCCAGCGGCATGCATGGGGTCAGGCTAGACCCGGGCTCCTCCCACGACCCCCCTCCCCTTCCTAGCAGACCACCTTGTGGGACCCAGGAACTCCAGCCAAAAGAGCACAGGGGGCTGGGTTAAATCTGGGCCCCTCCCACCACCGCCAATGTCCAGGCAGACCACCCCACAGTACCTGGGAACTCTAGCCAGTGGGGCAGACGGACCGAGCCAGAATCATACCCTCCAGTGTCCCCACAGTCCTACCACCCAACTCAGGACCTAGGAACACCACTGACATCGAGGACCCTCCCACCTCTTGGACCTAGCATTGCTATTGATCTTCAGCTCCCACACCTCCCCCCAGTACCTTGAACTGCAATGAATTAACCATGCAGTATCAAGGGGAGACTCAGTAACCCCTCATCCAAACAGAAGAACTCATCAGGCTTCCATCAGTGAGGTGAGTTTGCCCCTAAAATAGGAATAGAGTTTGCCACCTTCAGTGGGTAAACAGGCAGAATAGTGAAGCCCCCTCCAGAACTAGGTAATTGGAGAGCTTGGCAAGTGGGTAGATGAGTCCTTCCACACAGACAACATAATTTAGGTTGAGGAGGGTACTAATAATGCCTCCTCCAACCTGGAGAAATTTAAAAAGGCCTATGAGACACCCAGAGACACAATAGGGTCCCTGCTGAGACAAACACTATAAACAGGGAGATCTGGTGACTTTGAACAACCTGAAGACATAATAACAGCAGGAACTAAAGGTTGATTTCCATCAATACTCCCAGGCTTTTCAGCCTAGGAAGAATATAGGACTCACTCAACAGGTCCTGCAGGGGGAATTCAGGTGACTGGCCCACCTCGGCATTGTGGGACCCAGCAATTGGATAAACATCAACTTTACAGTAGGACCTCAAGATACACACTACCAACAGTTGACATTAGTGGGACTGAAGGACCAAATATTAATCCAAAAGGGAAAAATGGCAAAACAGAAAAGCAAAATGCAATCTCAAACATCTAGTCCACCAGGAGCAAGTATAAGAGACATTGAAATACATAAAATTCAATGAAAATGCAGAAACAACATACTATAATTTGTGGGATGCAATGAAAGTGTTCTCAAGAGGGAAATATACAGCAATAAATTGTCATATCAAGAAAACAGAATGATTACAAATAAACAACCTAATGCTTCATCTCAAGCTTCAAGAAAAAGAAGAGCAAGTTAAACCCAAGGCTCATAGAAGAGAGGAAATGTAAAGATTAGAGCAGAAATCAATGCAATTGAAACTAAAAAAAAATACAAAAATTAAAGAATCAAAAAGCAGGTTTTTTGAGAGAATAAACAAAATTGACAAACCACTAGCTAATCTTATCAAGAAAAAGAAAGAAAAAACCCAAATTCACGCAATAAGGACTGAAAAGAAGGAAATTACTACAGATCCCATGGAAATTCAAAAGATCATAAATACCTACTTTGAAAATCTCTATTCACATAGAGTGTAAAACAGAGGAAGTGGACAGATTTCTAGAAAAATATAAACTACCAAAGCTCAACCAAGATGATATAGAAATTTTGAATAACCCAATATCAGCCATTGAAATTGAAAATGTAATTAAAAACTTACCAACAAAGAAAGGCACAGGTCCTTGTGCTTTCATGGCTGAATTCTACAAGAAATTTAGAGAAGATTTGATGCCAATACTCCTTAAACTCTTCAATGAAGTTGAAAAGAAAGCAATCCTCCCTAAATCATTCTGGAGGCAAGTATTACTCTCATACCAAAACCAGAGAAAGACCCAACCAAAAAGGAGAACTACAGGTCATCTCACTAATGAATGTTGATGCAAACATCCTGAATAAAATACTGGCAAATAGAATGCAGCAAATCATCAAGAAGATTATACATCATGACCAAGTGGGATTCATTCCAGGAATGCAGGGATGGTTTAACATGCGCAAATCAATAAATGTAATGCACCACATCAACAGAGCCAAAAACAAATACAACACGGTCATCTCAATAGATTCAGAAAAATCTTTTGATAAATTCCAACACATGTTCATGATAAAAACACTTCAGAATCTCGGATACATGGTGTCTACTGCAATCTTATGAAGGTCATCTGTGACAAACAACCAACCAACATTATACTAAATGGACAAAAGCTGAAAGCTTTCACTCTAAAATCAGGAACAAGACAAGGATGTCCACTATCACTACTCTTATTCAATATAGTTCTGGAAATACTAGCCAGGGCAATCAGACAAGAGAGAGAAATAAAAGGAATAAAGATAGGAAAGGAAGAAGTTAAATTATCACTATTTGCAGATGACAGATGCTTTATACAGAAGACTCAAAAAGCTCCATTAAAATACTACTAAAAGTAATAAATTCAGCAGAGTAGCTGGCTACAAAGTCAATGTTCAAAAATCAATAGCATTCCTGTACACAAACAAAAAACTCACCGAGAGAGAAATTATGGAAATATCTCCCTTCACAATGACATCTAAAAAAGTGAAATATTTAGGAATCAACCTAACCAAGAATGTAAAAGACCTATATGCTGAAAATTATACTATGCTAAAAAAGGAGATTTAAGAGGATATTAGAAAATGGAAGGATATTCCTTGCTCTTGGCTAGGAAGAACCAACATTGTGAAAATGGCCATACTCCCCAAACTATTATACAGATTTAATGCAATCTCAATCAAAATACCATCAATATACCTCACAGATCTAGAGAAAACACTCTTAAAATTCATTTGGAACCAGAAGAAACCTAGAATAGCAAAGGCAATTCTGGGCAACAAAGGTGAGGCAGGAGGTATCTCAATTCCTGGCTTTAAACTGTACTACAAAGTCACAGTGATAAAATCAGTATGGTATTGGCAAAGACATAGACCTGAGGATTAATGAAATAGACTAGAAGATGCAAACATAACTACAAAGACACTCAGCCACCTGATATTCGACAAAGGAGCTAAACATGTTCAGTGGAAGAAGGATAGCCTCTTTAATAAATGGTGTTGGAAAATTTGGCTTTTCACATGCTGAAGATTAAACTAGACCCATGCCTATCACCATAAACAAAACTAACATCTAAATGGATCAAAGATCTAAATATTAAAACAGAAGAACTAAATCTACTGGAAGATAGGGTTGGTAGAAGTCTTGGAGACATAGGGGTAGGCAGAGAATTCATGAACAAAATGTGAACTGCATGGGAAACACATCAAAGAATCAACAACTGGGATCTCATATTATTGAAAAGTTTTTGTACTTTAAAAGAAATCACCCACAGAGTGAAAAGAAAACCCACAGAATGGGAAAGCATTTTAGCCAGCAACCCCTCAGTCAAAGCACTTATATCAAGAACATATAAAGAATTGAAAAACATCAATCCCACCAAATTCAAAGACCTTCTTGAAAAATGGACATCAGAGATAAACACAGTTCTCAGATGAAGACATACAAATGGCAAATAAATACATGAAGAAATGTTTACCATTACTGGTATTCGAGAAATGCAAATTTAAACAGCATTGAGATTTCATCTCACTCCGGAAAGAATGGCTGCCATCAAAAAATCAACTGATAACAAATGTTGGTGAGCCTGCAGGGAAAAAGGAACACTGCTCCACTGTTGGTGGGAATGTAGACTGGTGCAGCCACTATAGAAATAACTATAGAGATTTCTCAGAAGACTAGAATTGGAAATTCCATTCAATCCAGCTATTCCCCTCCTGGATATATTCCCAGAAAACCTGAAAAGGTCATGTCACAGTGATACATATGTACCCATGGTTATAGCAGTACAATTTGTAATAGCTAAATCTTGGAAACAACCAAAATGCCCACCAACTGCAGAGTGGATAAAAAAGATGTGATATTTTTATACATTGGAATATTACTCTGCAATAAAAAAGATGATTTTGGAAACTCTCAGACC
>PVJX010014365.1:0-45002 GCA_004027295.1 Dolichotis patagonum
TCACAGAAATTATTAAGGAAAACTTCCCAAACATAGAAAAAGGAAATGATATGCAGATGTATGAAGCATACAGAACTCCAGCCACCTACAACCAAAACAGAGCTACACCTAGACACATAATAATCAAGATCCCAGAAATTCAATATAAGAACAGAATATTAAAAGCCATCAGAGAAAAGAAATGGATCATCTATAAAGGAAAACCCATCAAAATCATGGCAGATTTCTCAACACAGACCATCAAGTCAAGAAGAGCTTGGAGTGAAATAATTCAAGCCCTGAAGGAGAAAAACCTCCAGCCCAGATTGATGTATCCTGCAAAACTCTCTCTAGAAATTAATGGAGAAGCAAGATGCTTCCATGACAAAGAGGAACTGGGAGAATTTGTGATCACCAATCCAACCCTACAGAAAATACTAAAGGACATTTTACAGAAAGAAAAAGAATGCAAGCATTTCAGGAACAGTGGCAGAGAGGCCTCAGTGAATGGGGAATATAGTGGAGTGGAAGAGAAAAATAGACAACCAGTGGCAGAAAAATAGAATAGCAGAAATGAGTCAGAGAAGATTGGCTATAATCTCTAGTATAGAGGGCCTCGAAATACTAACAGAGAGAAACACAGGCAGAGTAGATCAAGAGATAGGGTCCATTGAGATGCAATATATAGGGAGGCAGTGGGTCCCAAAATAAGCAGTGCACCCTATGGGAGTAAAAGGTGAGGAATTGTCTAAAAGAGGAAGGCAGAGGATATTGTTAATGGAGTAACAAGATTTAAAATCTACGTTATTCTCATCATTCTTCTTGGATGGATTACATGCTGGTCCAATTTGTCTACTTACACTAGACTTGAGGAAAAGGTCAGCTATCCCAAAAATAAGAGGACATAATATGGTAATCGTCCTTAATTTCCTATCAACTTAATCTGAAGCCCTGTATAACTTATACTGTCTTATTATAACTGATTTTATTTGAATCTGGTTTTTTAGAGTGCTATCTTGTATTGACTAATTTTATTTAAATCTGTTATGATTGATAGCATCAAGTCTAAGAGTATAGGCAACTACACTGAAGATGACAAGATTCACTAAGATACCCACTGTGGTTTGATTATTGTCTGCTTTTGAAGTCTTATAATATCTCCAATGCTTTATTTTTATAAATGTTGTCATATACTGCTGAGACATCATGGTAACCATTGTAGATCACCTTGTATTTTGGTTTTATATGACTTTTTGTTTCATGCACTTCTAGGAATTGTTTTGTTTTATCTTGCTTTGTTTTGTTTTTCCCTCTAATACAGAAAGGATGGATATACATGTGGAGACTCATGCATGTGTAGAGCTTATAAACAGTTTACGGGAACAAACTATGTAACACATGTTGAAATGGACAACTATTTTGAAGAAAATGAGACACTGCAGTACCCAATGCTGATTCCGTAATGTCATGATGTGAAATCCAGCAATGCTATCATTCTTTGTTCAAAGTGATTTTAGCTTGTTTTGTTTTGTTTTGTTTAAGTTCAACATACATGAAGGTATTGACAGCTATTTTGAAGAGAATGAGAGACACTATGGCAGCCATTCTCGGCTTCCCTATTGTCTGGTCTTGAAGACTTGACACGCCCTCGCCGTCCTGCTCAGATCAGTTCCATACTATGTTGTTTCATGTGAATTCCCTGTATGTGACAATATGGACAACTATTTGGAAGAAAACAAGAGTTAATATGAGAGTGAATATATCTGATTGTCTAGCTTTGAAATTTGTGTCTCTTACATTGCTTTCTTGTGATCCACTTTGTTCTGTTTAATTTGCATGTTGTGTTTAATTTTATCTTTTTGATATAATTGCATGTATGTTTGAGTGTGTAAGATGGATGACTATGTTGCTGTTTTTGTCAGATCGTGGAGCAGAATTGTTAACAGTGTCACTGTTTGAATATCTACTTTGCCTGTTTTAATTTTGCAATTTGAACAACTATTTCCAAGATGTCAGTATGTAATTTGTCAAGTAATGATTTCTTAGTGGGCTTTTTTGTTCTTTTCCTTTTTTCCTTGGAATTCTGTGTTGTTGCTACCCTTTATTCTGTTTTTTTTTCTCTTTAAATAAAATTAAAAAAAAAAAAGATGTCACAGAACCATGAACTTGCTTGACTATAAAAATCATGAGGAATGTCAAATATCCTTGACCGCAAACCTGGCATTAACGGAGCCACTGCTCTGCTCTCTTCTGCAGTAAATACCTTGGAGGATAGGAGGATATCTAAAGCATGTAGTACAGGAGTTTCCGAGGCAGACATGTAAAACAAAAATGAAACACGAAAACAATCACTGACTCAATAACTGTAATAATTATTCAATTGTCTCCTGTGTTTCAGAAGTGTATAAATAACCCTTGAGAAAATAATGTGCACCCATTTGGTATGACACATTTTTGTATATCCAAAGGTTCCAAAGGTAACATCACTTCTAAAGTATTTATTTATATCTGAGAATTCATGTACCTCAAATTGAATCAGTTTTTTTCTTTGTTTGTAGTTTTTGGATACCTGGGATTGAATTTATGACCTTGCACTTACCCAGACAGGCGCTTGTGCCACTGAGCTAAATCCCTGACTCCAAATGAATCAATTTTACTATCACCTGAAGAACTATTGGGAGAAAATAGTCCTTAGAAGTGAGCCCAATAAAAAGAGTGTGCTGCTAATTTTTTCTGTCTCTTTGAAACAAAAATATTGCCTGTATCATATGCGATTATGTTCTCATAAGACCGTGCCCCAAGTCACTCTGCATCAAAACAAGCAAACCATATATGTTTTTATTTTGATGTTGAGGCAAATGTTTTTGAATATTGAAGCATCTTTGTGGCTTACTTTTCCCCCATATCAGATATTATAGAAATAATACATATTTTGAAGATATTTATCATTTTAAGAATGCTGTGTTTAATTGCAAGACGAGCTTAGTGAATGTGCTTAAAATATAATTGTTAGTGATGGAGCAGTGAGCTCCAGGGCCCGGGGAGGAGAGAATTAAGGGGTGCAGCCCAATCACCCCTGCAGACTTTTACTAGGACAACACCTACCACAAAGGCACCTGCATTCTTTCCGGAGAACTGCAGCAAGGACGGAGAACTAAGGCGTTCCTGTGATTCACACTCCCACCCCTAAAGGTTCCCCTCTGCATTCCTGAGGGGCTGCTCTGGCCTGTGTGCCCACTCCCCCCACGGTGGTTTCCAGGTGTAGGAGCCCGTGACTTTCTCACCTCGGAGTCCCTCTCTGTCCGCGAGAAGACCCTTCCCCTGGCCCGAATAAACCTTCTCTTCCTGGTAGAGTGTCCTGATCCTCCTTGTGTGGGTTAAGGTCTCATTTACCTTTCAGTTTATAGCACTCCTGGTTTTAAAACCGAGTTTGTTCCTGTGATTAAGTCATTAAATGAACTGATTACTAAACAAGGAATTGGATATAGCATACATACAATATTTAGAACAAAGAAATAGTCAAAGAAAACCCCAACTTGATGACTTTGCTTTTATTTTCGTAACTTTTATACTCACTATTGTGATATAAGACAACACAAAACTACAGTATTGTACAGCACAACCTGCAATCACATTAATTTTCAGAAGATGCTGCAATTAAGCTTTTTTATCTAATTTTTGTTTCTTTCTTAAATTTATAATTACTTCAATTACCTCAATTCTTAAGCATTCACTTTTCTTTAAACAAAGATGCCAGATGTACCACTAGAGGAAAAATTTAGCATCATAAATTAACTTTAAAAGACTGCAATTCCTCCCGTCCAGATCATTTAGTATCTGCTCCATTCTCCCAAGACGGACAGTGTATCATGTACCCAGGTCATGTAAACCATGGCTATGCATTCATTTACCCAGTTCTTCACTAACAGGCACCATATCATCAACCCTTTTTTTTGTAACCACTTCTACCACTCAAGCATCACTTCTACCTAACTTATTTTGTCACTTTACAATATGAATTTACTTTTTGAATATGAATAATTTTTTTAAATATACACTTAAAAACCCAAAGCCATGTAATGCCTTCTGAAAAAAGTGTTAATTTTGCAATAAAAATTTTTATATTCAATATATTTTACATGATGTTTAGATAGATGCATACATTGTTTACTGATCACTGTAATCAACATATCACATCTATCACTATTTACATTTATATGACTGCTATGTGTGTTAGGAGCATATATTTATGTGTTGGCTAAGTCATTTAAATTTGCTTCCTTAGCGTATTTCTGTTAAACAGTAAAGTATCATTGACCTCATTCACTATATTGCACATTGGATTCTCAGAACTTATTTATCTTAAAACAGAATTCTGACCAACACCTCTCCCCTTCTCCCAAACTCAGCCCCTGACTCATCTATTCTCAGCTTTGTGAGACCGACCCAGATTCACATTAAGTAGGAAATCACTTAGTATTTTTTCTGTGTCTGGTTTATTTTACTTCCCATAAAACCTACAATCTAATCCACATTGTCACAAGGAGCAGAATTTCCTCCTTTATCTAATGGCTGAATAGTATATCATTGAATATATATGCTTTTTCCAATACTCCATTGATAGATACTTAGATTGATTCCATATCATGGCTAATATGAAAAACTTGAATAACTTCTTAACTGACCCTTATTAAACAAATCACAGGTCTGTGATTAGCTGCTGCTGCATAAGCACACAGTACATATGTTTATGATGAATCCTCATTTGTTACACACAAGGTTTGGTGTCACCAACCAAGATGTGGCATTTGCAGTGCAGAGGCCACTGAAATTTAAATTTCCTTAGAATATTCAAAACTGACAAAATAAAGTTTAGTGAAATCATTCTCAACTTTTCAAAAGCATTTTTGTCAGATTACATTTTATAAAGCCTATAAAATGAAATGCACGAAGTTGATTGTTGTGGTCCATTTTACATAACAGTGCATGAAACATACCACATGTCACTATATTTAATAATTCAAGTCAAGATAGCTACCATGTCAATGATTTTGCACAGAATAGAATTCTATGCTCTAGTTTTTTACTCAAGGGTATTCCATACAATAAAAATGTTGACTATGTAAAGTTTCTAACTGTCCTATGACAATCATTTATTTTGAAAATACTGCCTACATGGATTTTGGTGGCAAAATGCATTTTTAAATTTATAAATAAATTGCTATAAAAATACAGGGCAGATGATTTTACCCATCTTGTTGTCTCTTCCTTGTTTTCAAAATAACTTCTATCTTTTAACCCACATTTTACAGTAGATAACAGAGCCAGTTGCACCAACTACATGTAAATTTAGGATGAACTATGTGTGACAAATTTTTATATGAAGTTTTTTCTCAAAGAATAATTACTGTTTATCCAGAAAGCATGTATATATTATATTTGCTATATATAAAGCTGATATTCTACCTTTCCAAAACTTTTCATCATCGCCTGCTTTTCATGTTTATAAAATTCTTATTTAATGTTTGTTCAATATTAAACTTTTACTTTACTACCTTTGTGTGTTGGCTTTATGAGGCTGGAAGAAATGTTTGTTTTTCTCCCAACACTTAGAACTGCATATGATTCTTCAATTATCCCAATACACAGAGTTAATTAAAAGCCATAAAGCTTTTTTTAAAGAAAGTTGCACTAAGTAATTGAATATATTAATCATACAGGAAACAACAAACTTGGTGCTGATTAACCTCTATAAGATAGGAGATCAGGCCAGTGTAACATTTAGAATTAAAAGCTAGACTCTTTATTAGTTTTTCCTTCAATATCCTTTGGTTTCTTTTATTGTTTTATTTTTTTCTATCAGATGTCAATTTAATAGTGAGGACTACAGAAAATGTAAAATGTATCCTTTAATGCATCAGTGATCAGTTATGGAAGAAGTATGTATGATTATTCAAACTAAGACCAACACCACAAGAAAATCTCTAATTTATAATTTTACCAAATATTACCATACTAAAAATATTTTAGTGGAATTAAAATATAAACTAAGCTGCAAAATTGAATATGAATTAGCATTTAAAATATATTTTAATTATAATTTAAAATCTGAGTTTAGATTATATATTATTAAAAAAATCTTGTCTGAGTATCAGCTGAACATGTAGTACAATATTAGACTGTGTCTAACAGATAATACTATGTGAGCTAGCCTATCACGGAGCTACTAAAATCAGTCAGCGCCTCTTCATATTTACAATTTCTATGAAAAAGAAACAAAACAATAGAAAGAAAGAAAGAAGAAAGAAAGAAAGAAAGAAAGAAAGAAAGAAAGAAAGAAAGAAGGGAGGGAGGGAGGGAGGGAGGGAGGGAGGGAGATATTTTCTAAAAGAGCATAGTAACAGCTAGTTTGTACAGCTAGTAACGTAGCAACTAGAACAACACCAGAAATTTCAGAAACTTTTAACATTATTAGATACTTTTTATAATTTTCCTCACTTGACTTCATGGTGCCAGAACACTGACTCAAAAGCCCAACAGTAAACTGTGTAACGCTGCCTCCTGCACCTGCCCTGATGAACTCGGGTTGATGTTATTTCATAAACCAATTTAATAATTGAAATAGTCCTTTAGAAGCTGTGATAGAAGATGTACAAAGAATGTGTCAAACACATCTTTGCTCATGATACTGTTTTAAATAGCTTTTGCTCGATAGTGTTAATAATTTCTAATTACTTTAAATGTTATAAAATATTTAAAAATAGTTTTATTTCTTATACACATTAAATGTATTATACATGTGAACCAAGACAATTTGTCTTCATTCAACATGGCCCAAGCCATTGTTAGTCGGATCTTCTTTCATTTATATCAAAATAAATTTATTGCAACACATACGAAATATATACTTCTAACAAATGGTCAAGGTAACAAAATAGTAAATTTAGGTAGCATTTTTGTTCATTGCACCTCTCATTTCTTTTATTTTGCTAATGGAACCCTTATTTTGTTAACTCTATATCACTTTCATATAGATATGAAACATCTTATTCTGGCCTCTTTCTTACAGACATTCTGGTAGCCAGCTGGTCATATTAGTCCACAATATTCTGTCTAAGGCTCTGACAATCACGTCTTGTT
Organism: Dolichotis patagonum; assembly: GCA_004027295.1. Taxonomy (NCBI): domain Eukaryota; kingdom Metazoa; phylum Chordata; class Mammalia; order Rodentia; family Caviidae; genus Dolichotis; species Dolichotis patagonum. The sequence continues at coordinate 7,120 of PVJX010014365.1, forward strand.
TGAAGTTATATTTTATTTGGGGGGATATATGTTTACTCACTCTTGATGAGCAAGGTTATCTTTTCCTCATCCAAGTACTTACTGTCAAAATTATGGGGGCCATCTTTTTTGTTCTAGAAAATTAAAAGTCATGATATCCTCATTTCTGGATAAAGATTTAACTAACAATTAAAATCCATTAAAGCCTTGATAGTTACTCATATTTTCTAATCCTTAGGATTTTTATCTGATAAAAATCAGTATCAGAAAATTTTTGTAAATAAGAAGAGGAAGAGGTGTTGAGAGGGGAGGAGATGGGGAAAAAAAGAAGAAACAACACATATCATGTATAAGTATAAATTCCATATGATGAATGTGATCATTATATGCATTTAAAATGAATCAATAAAATTCAAAAAAATAAAAAACAAATTTTTTATAATTTTAATCATCTAAATAAGAAACAATGTTTACAGTATATATCTCTCAAAAAAACTTTGGTACACTCCTCTCTTTTGCCCTCACTCAGGGCTTCCATCTTTGTTCTGAGTAGCTCTAAAGCGAAGCTAGCTCCCAGATCTACACTGCTTATGACACAGTGGTACATCCCACTGGGTTAGACTTTACATAGGGTATATGTTTATTGCTCCATTCAGAAAGAAAGCAAAATATTTCATAAGTAACCTTAGGTCAAATATTTTTTATTGCTCTGAATAACTCTGAGACCTAATTTTACCTTCAGATTCTTTAGAGGGACTTCCATATAGATGTTCTTAATCTCAAAACATATTAGTGAGATTTTGTTCAGTAAAATATAAGATTCTTTGTACATTAGCTGTTCTGAAACACTGGTTATAAAATGTAGTGACCTCTCACAACAAAGCTATTATTTTGTTTTTAATTTAAATGAGCCAGCATAAATCTGTTTCCCTCATATTTGCTTAAATTTACTGAAGATCCTTAGATACCACCGATTACATTTAGAATTTTTGCTTTTATGTACCAAATGTCTACAACTGAAGGTTTGGTAGAACCACAATCCAAATGTCAATTGACTGATATTTTTTAGCAAGCTTCTGTGCAATGATTGTAATTTCTCAGCGTAACATTATATAATCCTCAAAATCCTCATTGATTTAATTCTGACAATTCCACAATGTAGCATGTGGCAATGGAAAATCCCACTCCTGCTCTCAAATTTCCTATTAGTGAAAGATTTGGGGGCTTTAGATGATGAAAAACAACCACTTATGTTTTTTCTTTAAAAAAGCACATTGGATATTTCATGAGAAACGTAATGGGTAGTTCTTTTGGCATTGATGGATATGTAGCCCATAAATGATACTATCAGGGGTCTCACTTGGATTTATATTTTTCTCCTGTTATTCCCTCCCTCTGCTTTTAATTTCACTCTGTTATGAACTACTCATTCTTCATTGTAATATTATTAAGAACAAAAGAAAACTGTATTCCAATCTTCAATAAAAATAAGCAGAAAAGTGTTATACTTGACATAAGTTTTGTCATACTCCCACTGATTTGGTTTATATATTCAATTGAACCAATCACTATATTCAAAGAGATGTAGTGCATTGTTTGATTCTTTCACCTTAGGAATGCTGTGCCCCACCAGGGCACAGATTAAATAAAAGCTTTTCCAAACACTGGGAAAATCATAAAGGATATAGACAAAGTGTGCAAGAAAAGTATAGATACAAATACACTCATATGTGTGCACAGGCTGTAAGCTGTGTTTCAGTAATCAAGTGACATATTTCTATATCCACCATATTGAAAACAATGCCTTCTTTGATATTTGAAGATTTGTTAACACACCAAATACTATGCTTTGTATCTTCCCAAGAGTGTATTTATGAGAAACTTAATCCTGAAATACATGTTTTTGGGCATGAGACAGTGGGAATAACTAGGGGAATTATATCATGATGGATTTGGCAATCTTATAAATAAAAGGATAGATCAGAGGCTGCAGGAGTTTACACATGCGCTCTCCCCTTCTTCAGTATGGCAAGGCTGGAAGACTATCACTGTCAGCAGCACACATTTAAACTTCCGGTTTAGAGAACTGTGAGCCAAGACCATAATCTTTAAGAGTCCCTAGTCCGTGTTCTCTTCACGCAGGGGAAAATGGACTGACGCCAAGCCCTACACCACTCTGGGGCAGAGTGAATGCAATGTGACTGTGGCATCTCTTAGACCGCCTCACATTGCACACGCATTCACTGGGTTTGCTTGCATGTACACAGACCTTTTCTTTGGAGTAGGGAGTCTCTGAGAAACCTTATCATAAGAGCTTGACGGACATCTCTTCAAACCTGGAAGGCCCTGAATCTATGTAACCAATAAAGAAAGCAATCAAAGTAGCATTCCTTGTCTTCCTATCTGTGTAAAAATAGATAAATTTTTAAAAAGTGACAAAGTCTTCTTTTTCTGCCTCTTTGTCTTTTTACTGAAATAGATCTCTTTGGGTTCCTCCCTATCTATAAATGAAACATTTATAAGCATCTTTTCTACCCCAAATAAATACCTATGAGAATTGTCTCTTCACATTCTATGTTAAAAAAAAAACAGTATAGTCAGTAGATGATACATGATTTACATTTAATGATCATTTTAAATTTCATAAAATATAATTAGTGGGTCTTCATTTATATGCAAACTAAGCTGATATTATGCATTCTGTATATAAATAGCTACATTTTATGTGGAAAGAGTAAAATTGATGCTGTATTAAATGCTTAAAAATTACCAGGACTCTAAGTAGTGAATTGATTAAATATGACTAAGTGAAATAAATTTTAACATTAAGATGGTTCAAACACATATCAAAGACAAATTATGTTTAACTCACAAGCAGAAATGGAAAAATTATAAAAATTATTGTGCTAATACCCAGTATCCCTGTGGTATTTTTTGCACAAAGGGCAAAATGAAATTCACAAAACTATATATGCTTAGATGCAACATTTACTTAAGACTGTTTTTGTTTTCTGTAGGGAAATGACTTAATAGGTTACAGAAAAGGAAAAAGGAAAGAATAGTTTCAATGTTGCAACTAATGAATTTTCTTGATTAGTTCAGAGATATCCATAAAAATAAAAGATCACCAAAGTAAAAAATGTTATGCACAAGTATGAGTAGAGTTTCTAGGACTTTTTCACTTAGACAAAAAAAGCTATTTTGAAATATACCTAAGCACATAAGCCCTGTGATAATCATCCATTCTTTATTTTCTTCTTACCAAAATCAATTACAAACATAATCAGAGTAGATTGTATAAAAATATGGAAGTATTCATAACATTTGGTAAGACATAAGTCTGATGAATCATATAGTGAATCTGTAATGAGTGTGAAATTTATGCAAAAATGAATATTTGAATCCATGGGCTTATGGAGCCATATGGCTAAAAAAACAATATTTTTAAGTATTTGGTAAATATTGGGTAATTAGTTTAATACAACATGTAAACAATTTCAAATAAAAACCCTTAGCTGTTCTCCAATTGTTTTTCATTCTCATGTTAAAAAGGTAAAATTACTGTTTTTTTTTTCATTTGATATTTTTTGCATTATATAACTTTAACAACTCTTCCATTGGTCAGTAATAAGTCCTAAAATATAATCAAATAGCTGTACTAATAATAACAATTTTAAATGTGCTACTAATGTGTAACCTATCAAAGTTAAAAAGCTCACTATCAAAGGATGAATTAGCCAAAATTTCAAATATTTTAAGAAATTTAATGAACTCAAAATTAAATTTTAATATATAAAATATACATATTATAGATCTCTGATTACATAACTATGAGTATATGCACATATATACCATTGACTGCCATAAAATGATGAAGGACTTAAAAACTGCTTTGGGACATGGAAAATCTAATTGTAGATCTCCAGAATTTCCCATTGATCTTCTATGCTAAACAAGAGTCCTTTTTCCAGGAAATTCATTAAGATAACTTCATAACTGTCATTCATCCTTTAAAAATTCTCTAGAAAAATCTTTTAGCCCAATTTTAAAATTAGTTATATCTCCCTAATTAAAATATAACTCTCAAGATTAGCTGGGTTAACACACAATATTCCAAAATATAATGGTCCTTGAGTCAGCAGAATATTTTCTGTAAAGTCAGAAAGTGTATCTGCATAGAAAATAACATAGACACAACAGAGCAATTTCATATGAGTCTGTCTAGTAACTAACTGTGATAAATGTAATATTTTTGCCGTAAATATATTTATTTTCTAGTACCAGAAACTGTAGTTATTCCCATATTACCTTTCATGACAATAAGGCTGTCCAGTTCTGAGTAAGTTGAAATCCCTAAACTAAGGAGACTTTCTTGGATGATTTGAGGTAGGTCCAATGAAATTAAAAGTGTCATTAAAAGTGTAAGAGGAGGCAAAACAGCATATCTGTGATGCCAGGTGAGTGATTTTTAAAGCAGAATTGTAGGCTTACAAGACAGGGAAATATAACAACCCTAACCTAAATGTAGACATTAGAATTAGTAAAAATAGAGGAATAAATGTTCTGTTAGAACTGTCAGATAAAACTATATCCCTATCAACATCTTGGCATCATTTTAGCCCAGTGAGACTTTCTGGATCCTTAATGTCCAAAATTTTTAAGTGTTTGTTATTTAACAACATTTAATATGTAGGTGTTTGTGCAACAGCAATAAAAAGAGAGTATGCATCATCCCTGGACCACAGTGCAAATAGGTCACTATCAAATATTCCATTTTTGCCTGTCACCTTTATCCTTGATACATATAGTTATAAGATATTACTAGCACACATGTTACATATGTAAAATAGAAAATTAATCATGTTTATCTTTTCAGGAATTTCAGAAGTATTTGTCAAGAACCTCAAAAAATAAACATGTGATTAGTCATCTAGTTGCTCTTTATAATCTCTGAATAAAGAGCATGAACAATGTACCAACTCCGCAAACAAATTCTAAGCCCAATTTGGCATTTCTGCCTGATTCAGCAATTTTGAGTTTCTAATACAGTCATTTGTTACTGTATATTTTATAGTTTTTAAATATGATACAAATGGTTCTTACTAAATGACAAAGGCAGTTTCACAAAATAAAAGACAATACACTAAATCTCAAGTTCAAAACATGTTTAGTATCTCTCTCGTTCCTCGGTTCACCACTCATCTTCACATTGTGTCAAAAGAGAAACTATCTTAATTCTCATTAAAAATCTCACTTGTGTTAATTCTTTTACAGAAAACCTCATGTGTCTATGTAAGATCTGTAATATAACCATGTATTTTGGTAAATAGTAAAGGCTTAAAATAAGTGAATCTTAAGTAAATTAAAATTTTTCTCTGTTATATAAAAAATCAGAATTATGTAAATGGGAAATCATCTGGAAAGTAGATTCTCAGTGATATCACTCACCTTGGAGTACAGTTTAAATTACTATATTTCAAAATAATGGACTGAGACCTGTTGTCATATAATATTCCAGTTAAATCATGAGACAGGATTATGCAACTACTGCACTTTAAGAAAGGTTTCCAAAGTTCCTGAATAACATTTTACTTACATAATTAATAGATTGATGCAGAATCACATATAATCACAACAAGTAGCTTATATGATGAAAAAATTCTACTTTCCCCATTTTATCAACCATAAAAGTCGGAATGTATTAGTTGAAATACACATTCAAAACAACTTCAGCAGGGGGCTGAGAGAAGAGAACCTGAATATGCTTGTTCCTAAGTAGACAGTCTCCTGCTAAACAGTAAAAACAACTCTACTATACCACAGTAATCAGAGAAAACTGACTGCAACAACTGCTGATGTTTCAGATTTATTTTGAATTATATTTATAGGGTGCTTTGCAATTCTTTGTTATTTTCAGAGATCAGGCTTATTATTATACTCATAGGATATTTTTGGATAGAAAGTCATGCTTAAAATGAGACAAAGTTTGCAACTTAATATAGAAAAAACACTTTGCCTTGATAAATATGAAAACAAAAATTATACATATGTCTTTGGTACTTTTTCAATATGTTTTATAAAAATATAACTAACAGCATATCAAAAATTGCACATAATTAGTAGTTTTCTAGACTATATTTTTATTTTTGCCTATTTTTGTCTTCCTATATATTAAAATGATACACATGGCACATATTATATTTCTATTCATAATTGCAAATCATAAAATTAAAAAAAGATTAAGTTAACCACACTTCAAACAATATATATCTGGAAAAAAGTTACTGTCTTAACTGTTCCAATTGAGCAGTGGAAAATTACAGAATTACTTATTAGAATGTCTCACAATCTCATCATTTTAATGGTTCTTTCAATATGGAGATCAAGTGTTGCAGATGGAGTTGTATTACGGAGTGACATACGACAAGGCAAGATAATTTATCTTTATTATAACATGAAAAAATAATGTGCTAAAAGTTTCTTGATGTAATATTGAGTTAATGGATAAATCTCCTGAATGTTCTGATAGGGATCCATGAACTGATATAAATTTTTTTTAAATTAATCAAATATGAGTAGTATTCCCTGGAATCAGTGAAATTATAAAAGTAATTCATAAAACAAGACACAAAAAAGAAAATGTTTTAAAAACATACAATGATTACATTCATTCGTAAATATATTGCTCAGCAAGTGATATTACGTACATGTGTATAAACCATACAGAAGGTTATGAAGCTGGGTAAAGCTTAGATGATCTCACACAGTATCATACTAATTCATTCATTCACGCAAATGTTGTATGTTTAACAAATGAGTTTAGCATGATCAATGTTCCCTCTTCACATGTGTACTTACTCTCCTCCATAAAAATTGCAGGTTTTAATGGATTGTAAATAAGATTTTAGATAAAATAAGGAGTTATATGGGGAGAGAATAGGGTGTTTTTAGTTAAAACTCCTTCAAATTTCTAATAGGCTTCTACCTCTTTACTTACTGAAAGGATTCGCTGAGTAGTAGAAAAGTAACACATTTTACTTGATCGCGTACCTTCACTGCAATTCCTTTAACTGTATTTCTGCATTTGCACTGTATATTATATCAACGTGTGTGATTAGTTTATTCACTATGTTACATTATAATCTATTTGGAAAGAATCACTATCAAATTTTAGATTTTTATCCAACAAAATGACAAATGAATTATCTGATGCATAGCAAATTCTAAATTATGACTAATTTATTAAATCATCTCACAATGTTTTCTGTTTACCACATCCAAGAGAAGACTTTTTTTTATTTTGAAGGTAGTAGAAATACAACAGAACAAGACAGAGCAAAGCCAATTGAGACAGTGCAGTGAATTCAGTACAGAACTTCACAGCAGGTTACTGGGATAACCGTAATAGGTACCATAGTATATCTCATTATCTTCACAATAGTTGCCTAGTCAATTAAGTATAGCAAAATCAAACCGAAGGCAAAACATTATAAAATCAATAAAAAGAGAATACTGAAAAGACTAAAGCAATTGATCACAATGAAACAAAACTGAAAACAACACTTGCTTTTCAAAGAGAAGATTGAGGAGACCCCCCATATTTGTTATATTGCATGCAGTCACCCTGCCAAGAGATGCTCAGACCTCTGTCCCCAGTTGCTAACGGGGTGGGGGGGATTTGGGATGTTTGATTCCAAGCCCGCACACCAGTAGGCTCACGAGACACTACTGACTCTCCTCCTGGCTCACGCCAGAGGAAGGAGCCTACCAAGAGGGTGGGGGAATTGCTTCTTTGTGCAGCCTCCTGGATTCCACCATGGCCATGGCTGGATCTCAGGGGTTGCTCTCTGTTAGAGAAGATTATTAAAACAGTTCATTTGTTGTATGGTCATCAGGAACTACAGTTTAAGCTAACGCAATATACAGAACCTCTCTACAACCTAAGACCCATTATAATAATTGTTTCAACTAATAATTAACCTTTATGTGCTAGCTATGCCATTAGCTGAATGTTATATATACTGTATACTATATATATATATATATATATATATATATATATATATATATATATATATATTCTCTATGTATTAACTATTCCATTAGCTGTATGTTTTATATACTGGCTACTGCTCAACACAGCATTAGTTAAACGACTCACCCAATACTGCATGGCCACAAATTCTCCAAGATTTCTTTATGTGCCTCTTTCCCAAAACTTCAATCAAAGTATATGATGATTCCAAACAAACAAAAATTTTCCTTGCCTAAATATACCGCTTGTTCATCTCAAATGTTAAGTTCGTAGTAAACACAAGATTAATTAAAAATAACAGTAATCTTGACTATCATAAAAATATCAATATACACATAATATTTTTACCTTTAACAAGATTCATACAAGCTTGGGACACATGTGAATGATGCGAGAGATGAAATCTATAGATCTATAAAATAACAAAGACAGACCCATGATATATTGACGCCAAAGAGCAATCTACGTTACTAGAGGCATTTGGAAAATGATTGCCTGCATCTGCAGGCATTTTCACTTCCTGCCAAATTTCTCAACTTCTTTTGTTTCCTAAGGGTATATTTTAAAACTAAACATCTCTGGGGTTGGCATCAGAGTTTGTGTTATACAGCAGCACTTTAACAGTTTTTTGGCTTCACAAAGAAACTGGTTATCTGCAACTTAGTGAACACAATTGCATAGAATCATATTTTACATGATTAGATAGTAACAGTGCTTTCAATTTAAAAAAAACACTAATTTTAAGTCAAATGCTTGCTATTTCACCTTCCAGAAGTAGATAAAAGTAAATTGATGTTGTGACACTGGAGAATAATTTCTATTCTCTATTAATTTATACATTTCCTTTTCCCACTTCAGAATAGTTTGAAGATAAATTAACAATGATAAGGTAAAGAGTGCTGTTTAATATCATCTTCAGTAAACGTTCTTAGACTTTGATTTATTTTCTATGAGTATAAAGAGACCATTTCCTCCTTTCATTCATCAAATGCTCATTGAATACTTCCTGAGTCAGCTGTTTTAAAACATCTCTTTTTAAACAAATTGCATAAAGAATATCAAAGTGAGTTAGATGTATAGATTCTGGGATTGGATGCAGTGGCTCATTAAAAATGTGTGAATCATGGTTCTTAACTTTCATCATGAGATAGAATTGCTAGGTAGAATGTGGAGCATTTGGTAACGCACTTTCTGAACCCTCTTTAAAAATGCACTGAGTCTCCTATAATGGAAATGAATGACTCATTTGAAAAATTCTCTAGTATATATTGCAAGCAAAGATTGAAGACTTTTATGAAGACAAAGGTAAGAAGAGATTCACATTCTTCAAAATGCCAGTATTTAGTTGAGTGATGTATGAAGAATAAATGAGACTGGGTAAAAATCAGAAGATAGGAAACAGAATACCCTAAATATCAGAAATATTGTAACTTGCAAAGAAATTAGGCACCATGAGAGTTACATGTAGGTGAGGGAATTTATAATTTTTGGAATAATATTTTTGTATTAATAATTGGTAGATAACTTTGGATTTAGAAAACAAATGAAGAAAGTGAATAAAATTTGTAAGATGATCCATGAACATTATGTGCTGTGTTTTTATTTGCAATTCTGGCCTTTCACACTGAACTAAACCCTCAGCATTTGTTTATTTTTTATTTTGAGACAGTCTACCTACTTAAGTTACCAAGGTTGTGCTCAAACTCTTCATTCTCACGTTTCAACAGTCCAGAGAGCCGTAACTACAGATGTGTGGCACTATGCCGTGTTTATGAGTATAGGTTCTGAAGAGGGAAATCTCTTGTAAGTACTCAAATAATAAGATCAATTTCCTTTATAAAGTTTTATTTAAGGCCACAATTAAAGAGAATCTGGTAACTTACTCTCCAAACACGCTAACAGTGAAAATAAAAGAGCAACAATGAAAGCAACGATAGCAAATTGTCAATAAATATTGAGATCTCGTTATACACCAGATGTTGAGTTTGGATAAGTTGTTTACTGTATTATCCAATTATCGTATATCCTGGAGGGTAATTATCAATAAATATTGAGATCTCGTTATATACCAGATGTTATATTTGAACATGTTCTTTGTGATATTATCCAATTATCATATAGCCTGGAGATATATATAAAGATTTAAATTTATCCAAGAAAATATAAATAATATATGATGGCTCAATGAAATTCCAATGTCTGTTTGACTATTACTCTAGTCCTCAAATTTGAGATTGATTTTTTTACTAAAATATTAAAAGATCTATTTATATCTCATTTTATGGACTTCTAAGACATAAAACAATCATCGAATATAAAATACAAGGTATAAAGTATCATCAAGTGATAGTAAAGCTTTCCTTTAGTCTTAAAAAGTAACACTCATAAGCTTTCCTGAGTCAATGTGTTTCCAAATGGTTATTATTCTAGTGGTAAAATATTTATCAAATATATGTTAGTATCTTCACTGTTTCTCATTGTCCACTGGCAAATTAAAACCCTAATTGAACAGAATTTCTAGTTAATGCATGTCTGGACTTGGTAACTATATGTCACTAAGAGGAGATGCAATTAAAATCTGGACCTCCAACTTCAAATATATAAGCAATATCTGGAAATTTTAGTACATATCCCTTAACACACTTATTTTTCATCCTGTAAGTTAGCTTTTTTGTTTTTGTATTCCTCTGCCTCCGTGGACTGCTTTGCTTGCCATAAGCATGAAGACTTTGCAACAAGTTTATATGAAGAAGAGAGTCCCCATATCTGTCCGTCGACAAGTGAATTGTCCATCCTCAGCATCCATAAATGTTGTCTCCTCCCTCTCATGCTGTGAATGACGTGACCCTGGCCTTGCCAACAGTCACGCTCACCACGTTTTGTGACTCTTTTGTCTTGGAGCTGATGGTTTCTGAAGCATCCTCTCAGCATTGTCACATTATGAAGTAATTCCTCCATCTATAGTTCATTTCATCATGGTCACAATTATCTTCATGTATTTCCTATTTTAGTTTCTCAGTTTTTTTATTAAATGACAAAGAATTTGTGCATCTTTATCATGTGAAACTTAAGGTTTTAAAGTATGAATACATTCTGAAATAGCTAAGGGAATTTAATGAGCATATTCATTACCTTATATACTTTTTTTCTTGGGAAAAGAACACTTAAAACAAATTTCTGAATGATTTTGTAGCATGCAATGTATCCTCACCAACCCTAGTTCTTACTGCCTGGCTAAGTTTTAAAATGTTGGGAAAAGCCTGAAGGCTCTAATGTAGATGCCCTTGTCTGTGCAATGGAAATGTTCTGTCCATACAAACACATTCTATTCCATGTATTCTAATATAATCAATAAATATACACATAATACCTGGGCTGTCGAGGTATTATGTCCAGGTATTTGCAGCCCAGGTAATACCCATGCACAGCAAATCTATTCTTTATCTATTTGACAGGTACCTGTGAATACCTGATTGGTGTTTTGCACAAACTTGTTTGGAGGAACCTTTTGTTAGCCAGTCATTTCCTTCACAAAACTTTGCACAACAAATACTTCTTTCCAGTTCTCATCTCAATATACGAATGAAAAAACACCCAGGGTATAAAAACAAATGTAGGAGTCATCTGGGAATCTTTCCCCCCATTTTATCTTTTAAATTCACCAAATAATTTCACTGGCTTCCTCTCTAAAATAACCTCCAAATTTGTCCTCTTTTCTACTGTCTCCACCAGCACCCTCATTCAACTCCGTCATTCCTTATGTGAACAACTGCGATACTTCTCTCACTGTTTTCCATATTCTCTGTCTTTGAGGCAGCCAAAATTATCTGTCAAGATGGAAATTAGATGGTATCGATGCCTTACTTGCTTTACTTCATGCACATTATGCTTTCTAATAATATAAAGAATAAGACAAAGCTCTAAATCACAGAGCTGTACAAGGTCCATTTCCTATCCATTGCATTTGTGTTTCCTATCTTTTTTATCCTCGAGGCCTTGAACCAAGGAGGTGTAGACAGAGGATAAAAATATCAAGCTAGGTAGGAAATGAATCCTGTACAGATGCTTGGACTACGTTAGCCTATTTTTGTTCCTTAGAACATGTCAAACTTGCTCCTGTATTGCAAACTTTCAGCGGGCATTTTCTCTCCCTCCCCACTTCTCTCCCTGCTCTGCTCCTGATATTCTAACAGGATGTTACCTCCAGTTCAGGAGTGTGCAACACAAGGTCTGTGGGCCACACTCAGTTCTAGACACTTGCGGCATGAGTACTCAGCATCATCACGTGATTCTTAACAAAGCTTTTCCTTACTTGAATGCGTGATGCTTGAGCTGGGACTGTGCTGGCCACAGTGCAATACTGTGTAGGTCCGGCTCCAAGGCCGTGCTCTCTCTGCCTGCGGTGCTCACCAAACACTGTCACTGCAGTTGAAAGCTGGATTTATCACTGGTTACATGCGCTTGTACAACTAGGTGAGTATACGGGAAGGTAGTCATTACCCGTAATTTTATTTTAACCTCCCTGGATACATGCATACCTGTGGAAACAGGCACTTCCTGTTATTACACAGACATATGTTTTCACACTGAATTATTATACTGGTGCTACCACTTCTCACACATCAGACACGGATCCATTTGTTTGTCAAAAACAAGACTATCTGTTCTACTAGTTTCATATTTCTGCAACACTCCTGTTTTGTTAAAAGAAAAAATTACTTATATACATTAACAATAGGATATATTTTATATACAAACCAAGATAATTCCTCTATATTAAATGTGACTCAAGTTGGTTATTTGTCTGATTTCAGTTAAATGACATATCTTCAGAGATTCCTTTCATAAAGTTCTACTCTAACGTTGTCTTCTAAATTCTATTTAATACTTTATATCATTTTAGTACTTTGCATTGCGCTGTTCTTTGTGTTTAATTCATTTTACTGAAGTTGAACATGCATGATAAATAAAAATATAAGTATTTATACATATAAAAATCACTCATATATACTTTATGTCTTCAAAATCAGGGACACACTCTACTGAAGCCCAGTTGTGGTCTTACATAATCCACCAGCATCAACTCTGACTTGAGATGTATGAGCACGTCAATGCCACATGTTAGGGTAATTCCATCTTGCAGTTAAATTTGCGAAGAAAATCACTTCAGATGAATTTGCTTCTAATTGTTGATTCATAAAATTTAACAACCACTACAAGAGCAACTCAATGAGGACATTAGTGAAATTTTCTGTTTGTGTACTTGAAACCCATTACTCTTGAAATTCAGATTTTCAGAGGATTCATCTCATGGTCTTTTGGTTCCAAGGCAGAAACATCACTGCATAAAGCTATGGTGAAGCAATCATTTGGTGCATGACAACAGGAAGCATAGCATAAAGAGGGCCAGAAAGATGTATATTCCTCAAAAGCAAAGGCCCAGGGACTCACCTTGTATAACTGGGCACCATCTCCTATGAGCACTTTCAATGATGAACGTAAACGTAATAAGCCACTGATGACTGTAGCATCCCTATGATTCAGCACATCTCCATGAACCTGCTAACCCAGTCAATCTGCAACTAAAATTAGCTGACACAGTGGAAAAACATAAAACAAAAACAGAAGTAAAAAACTCCCCACTAATTCAACGTCTTCAATAAGTCATTTTTTCCAACTTATATCAACGTTAACTGTTGAAAGATCAATTTGCCCTGGAAAAGTTTAGACAAACTTACTGATTCTGGATCTATATTACCTCAAACTCCCACCCCCACTTGCCAGTTTAACAATTCAACAAAATAGACCATTTGGCACTTGGAATATTAGTCTTGTTTTCTCAGTGTAAGAGTAATAGAATTGATAACCATAGAGGAAGGATAGGTCAAATTAATGAGTATATCGAATTTAAACTTCCCATTTAATTCTAAACTCCTTTATTAAAAAGTCAAGCTTTGTTTAAGAACATTAAAAAACAGTTCCTATTTTTACTTAGGGACATAAAATCTGCAGAATGATTATGGTGAGAGAAGTTTTTATAAAATGCAAATTACACATTTAAAACTCTGTTCCTTTATTGTAAAATAGACAACTAGCTAAATATAGGAAATTGCTTGTTTTTGACATAATCTTGCTGTGTTCTGCTGTATCAAATGTGTCCTTATATAATCTGTGAGTTCTTCTTCCAGCAAACTTGTCACTAATCACTAACCACTGAACAGATGCCCTCAATTACGTACTGCAATAAGCTATATACATCTAAATCTATGGTCTGGCCTCTTGAGTTGTCTTTTTGTCATATTTTCTTCCTGATATTTTCAGTCTTCTCAATCTAATCAACTAATTTTAATTTCAGAATCCTTACAGAAAGCGTAATGACAGTGCTAACTGATGCTTGTCCTTTGTTTACTCCATAAATCTGAGATTCCACCAGTAATAGACTTTAACCAGAGTACTATATTTGCAGTGAATGATTTAAAGTGCTGTAGGATGCAACTTGATTGCATGAATGATTACTTATGAGTAATTCTAAAGTTGAAACCTGCAATAGAAACTTTTGTCATCTAACTGCAAAAAGGAGAATGCATTTAGAATAAATTCTGACTTTATTTGTTTCTTGCAGTTAAAAACATTTACCTAGCTAATACACTTTGAGAGATTTGGGTTTTTAAAATTTTAGTCATAGAAAGCAAGACTTCTTTTAAAAATGGTAATCAGAATAATAAAACAATGAGAAGCAATGAAGTAACGTTTTACTTTTCTGACAGTCTAGTATCACTTTGGATAAGATGCAACTGAAAAAACCTATACAGATCTTTATCACAATATTGTTGGTTATAATATTTAACTATTATTTATGTGATTGTTCATCTATTTATCACAGTGATTGGAAAACAGAAGTCACCCAGAAAAGAATGGTAGAATTAAGAAGTAAATGTTTCTTTGGAGAATTTATTAAAAATAGAATACCCTGTTGTAGTTAGGATGCATTAAGGGATAAAAGATGTATTTAAATAACTGATTTTGAAAATGAAGAACAAATAGAAAAATTTACAGATCTTAAAATATTAGCAAGATATAAGTGAAGCTTATGAGCAAGCTAAATTTATTATTTTTAAATTCCTAGCACTTTATACATTCCTAAATATTAATAGTGGGTAAATTAGATGAATTCTCAAAATTTTATTATAATTGAATAATATTTCAGTTAGGATTCCTTTTTTAGGTGATATCCAAGATTCAAGAATTGTTTCAAGTGCTTCTCTTCATAAATAATATCTCATACATACTAGATGAATAAACCTAAATTTTAATCAAAGATCTTACTTTTCTTGGATATGAAGTTTGAGTCAATTATGTTTCCTAACCCTCATCCATATGTTGGCCCTAAAAATCATATTGATTTTACCAGGTTACTATGATCATAGCTAAATAAAATATTGTATCTTATTGTCTAAAAATAAAAAGTGTTTATAGAGATGTTATTGAAAAATATACAGTGTTTAACTGCTTCATAATGTGACAGGAAGGATGGGTTAAGTGTGTTTGATGTGACAGCAAGTATTTTTGAATGGAATTAATGGCAATGTGTTCTTTACTACAATTTGAAAAAAATTAAACAATCATTGTACTTTTATTATATTTTACATGGGAATATGCTATGTGCCTTTAACTTTGTAAAACACAGTTAACTTGAGTCCACTTTATTTGCAGTTTCCATACAATTTTTTACAAGTGGATAGTACTGTTAGAAACATGTCAGTGAAATTTTGTGATAGTGTGGCTCCTTGTTCCAGAGGCATTTATGATTTAAAACTAGGTGAAAGCTACATACCAAGGTGTTATTTCAAAAATAAAATTTTTATGTGCAGATGCAGATTTTCAGGAAAACTACTAAGTAAAAAAGATGGTCTTTTCAACTACCCTTGAGATTATAGAGATACATATATGCTTAAAATCCTACAATAAAGATCAACATCTTATATGATCAGAATAAACAAGAAAATCTTATATGAACAGAATAAACAACTTTACAACTAGCAAACTTTAAAGATATACGTTATCTAAAAAATAAATATAAAAAAACAGAATGGCACAGCGTTTATGCTGCATAATAGCACTCCTTTCATCACTTCGACTTGGGGCTCTACAGCTCCTAGTCACTAACTCAGACTAAGGGAAGGAGCGTGTGTGTGTGTGTGTGTGTGTGTGTACAAGACACAGTGCCTGAGTCACTCTGGCAGAAGAGTGGCAATGTTCTTTAGAAGATGTGGAATGAAACCTGTATACTTTGCTGTCACTGCTATCTCAGATGGTGCAGGGATGAGATTTGAGCTGTAAAGTGAGAAAAATGGAAAGGAGGAGAGGGCAATGAAGATTTTTCATGAAAGTTTTCTCCATTAATAGCTTCATGCATTCCCCAGGAGAGGTTTTAATACTTATAGTTTCCTTTTTTAAATGTCAAACTATATGCATGTTTGTATTTCTCTGTATTTTTATTTTATACTTTTCTCATCAAAGTATTAAAAATCTGTAAAGTTTTGAATTCTTCTTAAAATTACACATACAGTAGTCAAGTTATTGCATGCCACAGTTCAACAGCAGAAAAAAGCCCTCAATGATCTTCCCACGGGCTAGTGTAATAAACTCACACTGTGGGCCACCGAGATTGTCAGAGAGCACCCAGGTGGTGACAGCAAAAGGCAGCCCTTTTTCGGAGTCTGTCAAATCCAGGGAGGCTTGCAGGATCCCCAAATAACCTACTGGAAGAGAAGCTGCCAGATACACAACACGGGTTCTTGTAATGAAAAAATAAATAAACAAAAAAGCTAAAACATTTTTGAAAATCACTATCTGAAATTTAGTCACTGTTCTCCCTCTAAGACAAAACAATTATACCTTGTCCCAAAATTAAAGCTGATGTAGGCAATATGTTTAAAAGGATTGTATAAGAAAATTCAGCAATATTGATCAGCAATATTGAATAACCTTTGGTATTTTATAAAGAGCACATTCTTGGCAAACTAAAAAAAAACTATGTATGGCATTCTTTTTCTTCTAACATCATTTATTGCAACATAACAAGTGATTCAATAATATATCTTTATATTAAAGATAAATACAAAATTCCATAAATTTTGCTGCACATTTCTATACTAATATGCAGTGATTAAAATAATGATTAGTTTTAAAATCATGTATAAGTCATGAATTTCTGAGTATAGAATCAATAATACATAGTGGCAATAGAGCCACAATCATAAAAGAAATGGGACAATTAATTGTATTAATCAAAATAGAGCTAAACAAATCCATTCTCCTGTACAAATAAAGAAACCCAAATCTTCTGTCATTTTTAGTATTATGCCTGTTAGTTGATATTACAATTATTTTAAAAATGCATGAAAACATAACATGTCAGAAGAATATTTGAACTTTGAGGTTTTTAGTGTAAATATCTGAAACTTATTGTCATTAAAAAGAACCCAGTGAGCCACATGACAAGGTAGTTGGCGTGCATGTGATCTCCAGTAGGCAGGTTCTACAACCTCTCCCAGGCATCAGCAGCTGTGGGACATAGAGACCTCCAATCCCTCAGCACTGTTTAGCAAATTATGTGGATATATGTATATCGGGGTGAGTAAGACACGAGATTAGTGTGTGGCAAAGATGGCTGGGGAAGAACATGTGACCTGCAAATGCAAAATTCTAGAATAGGTGCAGAGAACTGTCAAAGGCCTGCCTGTGGACCTGAGCAGGCTTTTGGTAGGATGACATAAATCTGACATTTGCCAGAGGTGTGGGCAATGCAAAAGTACAGTCCACACTGAGATTTTGCCACTGTGTGCACTGCTGCGTTGTGGTCAACCTCAGTGGAAAGCGTATTTAGTTTCCTACTTTTACTTGTCCCAAATTGCTCTGCAGTGCATTATTTATTTTCTCAGCTTTAACAGAATTTCGTAACCATTGAAAACATAAAAAGTAAATAAAAGCCTGAACATTTATGCAAGGAATTGAGAGTCTAACAGAGATAATTTGTAGAGTATAACACTGAAATATTTCTTAATTATACACTTTGGTCAATAATAATGTTTCAGCACTAAAGATCATTTGTATAAACGTACTTGTATCCAATGTGAAAATAAATATAATTTGTATCTATGTGACAAGAATTACAAATTATTTAACTAAGTTAAAATTTTCATAAACTACATAAAAGATTCCTAAATTTCTATTTAGCCTACAATATACCAAAAGGCAATGCAATATTTTTCTAAACTTTAATAGTTATTTGTCAAGGAAAATGGATCATAATTTGTATTTATGATTTTTTCTCATTCAACCACAATAGCAACTATTAGCATACAATTTCAGTGATTATAAAATGTTCCTAATTGTAACTGTTCAATGCAACAAGTTTAATTAGAATAGATGTTATAAATAATGTATAAAATTATAATCTATTCAACTGTTTTCTCACAAAGATGTAATCTAGTCAGAATGAATCCTAAGAAATTGAGAACTGAAAATAAAGGTACTAAAAATAAGAGAAGCATAATTAGGTGGTTTGCATAGGTGATAACTCCTTAACGTAGGTAAGAGCTATTACCTACAATAGGACAAGTAAGAAAAGATAGGATCTCAACCAAGTTCAGGTGAAAAGCATTTAAAATACATGTTTTTTATGAAAATATATTCTTTAGAGTTTATTATTTTCTCTCATGATTTTCCCCTTTTTTTCCCACATACCAACTGTCAATTGTTTTATGTTTCACTTTTTATTTCTTCTACATGATTACAAAATACTACTTTTTAAAAGAAAAACAGGTACAGGACACTTATCTTTACACTATTGCTGCATGAAAATGGATACATAATGGTAAGTAAATGATACATAGTATTTTAAGTTCATGATAGCTTTCCTCACTGCTTCTGATTTTAATTATTTATATTCATACATGTATGTGTGAAATAGAAAGTGAAAACTTTGATATGTAATGAGCACTTTAAAATGAAACATTGAGTCACTATAAAAACTAGTAACTTGACAATACTATGCAATTTTCCAAATTAGAAATAATATTTTAACTAGCTGAGCAGATACTAGTGTCTACAGATTAGCATTATTTTCACATCAATAAGTACATTTGCTTATCATGAAACTGGCTTCTCGGTTTGTGTGCATGACACACATTAACATTGCACACAAATACATTTCTTGTATTTTTAATATTGAGGGGTTTTTTTCTGAATATATTAAAAGATTCCCTGTGGAAAACACATACAATTTGATTATGGTTGCCTATTAAGTATTTTTTCTCTCATGTTCACTCTGGATGTGTGAAGGACAATGTAAGAATGTTATGTGTTCACTTCTCATTCAGACACATTAATGCTCACAAAAATAGTCTACATGAAAATATTTTGCATAAATCAAATTTCTCTTGCTAAGGCTTTTAAATACAAAGAGAGTTTCTGAATGATAAGCAAATGCTTTAATTTATAGTCACTGGCTGTGTTATATTTATATGGTGAAAAACTATGATGTGCCTTCTCAACTTTCTGCTTTGTTGAAGTTTATTCTCTCAAAGTATATATTGATATAAATTTCCCAACAAAGAAACTAGTATATCACTTTAAAAATATGTTGTTTTATCATTTTCATCAGTACATTTTTTATCATTTTGAAATGCTTTTATGCTGTTTATATATTCAACTGAAAAATCTCACTCTTGCATAATGCAAATTGGATCAGACATTAAATTTACTCAGCCACCTATAGTTTTGCACTAATCAATGTGAAAATCATTGGGGCTCCCTTTAAGTCTTAATGCATAATTTTTGATTTTTAAATAAATACCAGAGTAAGCAGCACACTTATAAACATGATCTAGCATCACATCCTTCATAAGCATTAATGTCTGAGTACTGCTAGATTGTCAGTGTGCATTTTGGAGGCACTGAAATACTTACAAGATTGTTCATGCATAGATTTCAATCTACATAATTTTCCAGTGCTGAAGATTATAATTCATTTCAGCCACTGTTTATTTTGAAATTTGCGTCAGAATTTCCCTTAGGCACTGGAAAAATCAAGTGTAAGATGAGGTTCTAAATATCAAAAAGCTTATAATCAAGAGAAGACACACATTAAGAACAATTTTTTATTACACTTATCAAACTCCAGATAGTTGCAGGTTCTTAAGAAAATGGAAAAGAAAAAGTAAAGCAATTAAGTTGTTCAGAAAAAAGCATGTTTAGAGGGGGTAAAATTTAATTTAATTTTTTTTTTCATACCGGGGATCAAACTGCTGGTGACTGTGCGTTTGCAAGGCAGGCGCTTATGCTGCTCAGCTAAATCCCTGGCAAATTTAACGTTTTTGACTTAATTAGTCCACACTGTGTGCATGAACAGAAATGTACATGCATGGAAATGTACTGCATGTGTGGAAATGTGTATAATTTAATATATGTTTGTAAAAAATAGAAGATTAAAAAAATTGTCTAAACTAAGTTTTGAGGAAAAAAAAATCATCTATGGAATGATGTGCCTGAAGTATATACAGAGAAAGAAAAAGAGAGAATGCAAAGATTCTATAAGGGGCATAGCAGGCTTATTTCATGAATAGAATTGTGTGCACGAGACATAAAATTTGGTTGCTTTGAGATGCTAGCATTTTGTTACCATGTAAATCATTCCAATCATAGTTATGACTTTTAATGTATCTATCATTTGGTTGCATTTCTGTCTCATTTATTACTTCAACAAAGAGAAATACTGCAGATGAGAAGGTCTAACAAGGACTTCCCATTAAAAACAGCATGTATGTGCTTTGTTTTTTCTTGGCTCCTGAATAGACTCAAACTTTATTCAGTGTCATAATGACACCAGATATGCTAACATTTTGGGGAAAATCTTCAAATTAGTTTAAAAGTTTTACAAATGACATTCAAAATGTTGCATAGTTAGCACCTCTTTGCAAAAATAACCTGCCTCTGCTCTCTCTTCAGGAATATAATTGTAATACAAGGAAAGAAGGTGGATTGCAAGATTTCTCCTGATGATGCTGTGCATGGAATTCCAGAGCTCATGGGCTCATGAGCAAAGGGAAATTTATTCTGTATTTCATTGAGATGATTCTGAAAGATATTCAATCTTAATTCAACTTTGCAAACGTGTTGACTATGTCCATATGTGCTCTTTATGATTTAGTCAGTTTTGCATCACTGTGATAAAGTATCTGACATAAACAATTTAGAGAAGGAAAGTTTTATGTTATATCATAGTTTCAGAGGCTTCCGTCCATTCCAGTCAACTCTATGGCTTTTAGGCCTGTACAAGGATGAAACATCATTGTTTTACAGTGTAATTGAGAAGAGTTACACACCTCATGCCGGCCTGGAATCAGAAAGAAAGGGAAAAAACAGAGAAGGCTCTAGGACCAGATTTTATACCCAAGGTCAGAACCTCCGTGATCCACTATCTTCGACTAGGTCCAACCTCCATTTCTGATTACCTAGCAATAATACCATCAGTCATATCTTCAATGGATGAAGTTGATAAAATTAGAATATTTATGGTTCAATCACTTGCCAAAAATCTCAACCTTTACTCACATTTGAGGAAATGGTTTACATTTAAACCATAATGACACTTACCACTCATTATGCAAAAATCTATGGATCCCAGTACAATTATAACTACTTTACTATTTTTTCTAGCATTTGATGAAACCACCAGTTTAGAGATTGCATGATTTTTTTTTAAAAACAGGGACATAAAAGTATATAAATAGGGATAGAAAGATAGATTAGCCATTTATTTCCAAAAATCAATCTTCAAAAATTCTATAGACCTCATTGCTCATTTAATTTTTCCCTTCTCTATTAATAAAAGAATTGAGACTATCTGCTATTTCATTTTGAAGTAAAAGCCACTATGGTGGATGTGAACATTACTCAAAAAGAATGTTGGCTGTAAAGTTTTCTCAAAAAGAGAATGTTTCACAAAAGAGATAAACTTTAACTTATTACCAAAATATAACTCAGTATTTACAAAGTGACATTTTGGTTACTGCCTTGAATATTGGGAGCTTTGATGCTTGGCTATTTTCCCCAGCTTTGAAAGGTATGTTTAGTTGACAGTTTCAGGTCCCCCACACCAAGGATCTACTTTACTTTCTTAGTTATGGATTTCTTGATCTGATTCTAAGTTTGATGATTCCTCCATTCGATCAATATTTGTTTCCAGTTTGTCGGCTTTGGTATTGTAACCCAAATCATTCCTCTGCCTTCACAACTGTGTCTCAGACTTAATCAGAGTGTTAGAATGATACCAGAGAAAACTTATGGTTGGATAAGATCACCCAGCCTCCCACTGCCTAGTGGTGAATGAAGATCTTCTTTTGAGCTTTCCTTCATCAGAATCTGTCCCACTCTTTCCATGGGTGAAAAGCCAAGTAGTGAAAACATTTATCTCTCTGGATTAATATTTCAGCATACAGATTTTCACTAATGGCATGATGATTCAAGTATGGGAATTGAATAAATGAAATAATAACTGGAGAACAATGGAAAGTCATGGTCATTTTTAACTCACACAAATATCTCATAAATGGGTAATAAAAAGCTGAATGCAATTACCAAGCAGGTTATATTTAATAGCTGGACATCTATTTTGGCTTTATCCAGATGTGTTAAACAAAAATAACTTAGTTCTTTTCATTTTTCCTCTAGACATTTATGCCAACATTTAGCCTTTGGTTTACCAAGAAATAAAGACAAGAAAGAGTAGGAGGAGCAGGAGCACGAGCAGAAAAGAGAAAAAAAGGAAAAGGAGGAAGGAGAAGGAAGAGAAGAAGAAAACATCGATAATATTGTATTTCTCCTCTTTTTTATGCCACTACTTTCAGCTATAATGAGTGATTAATGTTTGGGAAATATACATGGGCAAAACAGATTTCAGGCTTCTTAAGTGATCATGTTTTTAAGAGATCTCTACTGATTTCTGTGGTCAGATCCAATAAAATACGACAAAGTAGATAGTTTTAAACAGACAAAGAATTGCTTTTCAGTTCTAGAAGTCAGAATTCCAATCTTATTTCGAAAGTCACTTTTATGGGCATTAAGAATTAATAATTCAAAACATTTTGGGAGAAACAATTCACAAAGTCATTGCCATTCTTCTGCCATAAAACCAAATTCTGGTTGAACATGACACCTCAGGGCCACTAAAATCTATGTTCATTAAGTCATTAAGTCACAGACATAACGTGTTTTCCTAGTATTTGCTGCTTTGAGCCTCACTGAATTCCCATACGTTTTCAATTTATCATTCTGTGGTCGTTATTCATCATAGATGCTATATGTGAATAAATTCAGCCTGCCGTGGTGCGAGCAAATACTGCTACCATTTCTTATGTTTATTTGTATGCTGCGTTGTCTCATTAGATTTCAGTTACAAAAGGAAAGTTCAAAGAGAAAATTAAGGGTTTTTGAGGTAGCATAGCACCAGAGGTTGAGATTCTGCAAGATTTCAACTGTGTGAAGTCACCACTTATCATTATTGATCTAGCTTTTTTTGGCCTTCAAAACTCCAAACTGCTATCATTATAAACAGCATTGAGCCTCAGTAACATTACTTTTTGAAAGATATGCTGGCTATATTGGAAGGAATAATAATTCGCTTTCATAACAATTGTCGATTAGTTGAGATAAATTTTTACATTTTATTTTCCCTGGTGCCTATGAGACTGGCTAGAAATGATTATTTGCAGAAATCCATCCTGGACAGAGGATACCAAGGATTCAGGCTTCTCTCAAATAAGGATTTCATTAAACCCTAAGGCAAACTACCAATACTGTGTGATAAAGTCATGAAGGGCAAGACAATGCAGGATGAATATGATGAAGTGGATTCTGGCTCAGAGAGAGAGCACAGAGCTGAGACTACTTCACGAATTTCCTTGTTAGAGCCTCACTTGCCAACATTTAAATCTTCAACTCATATCTCCTTTCAAGAGAGTAGTTGGTGCTACTGCAAAATAGCTGTTACTGCTTTGAGTTCAGGTTGCGTTTTAAGCCAAAGTTGAAGTTGTCTTTGGGTTCATGCCAGGCAGTGAATGAGCAAGACAGTGGTAACAAAACCTGGTAAGTTGTGCCATACTTTGAATTCATTTAATAAAAATCATTTATCTAGACACCTTTCATCCATATAGCAAGATTTTATTTAGACTTTATTGCATTTTGACAGAAATCTTTTCCTAAAATACACACTTCTTCTTTTCTTTTACTATAATATTACATTATATAACAAAAAATTTGGATTCCTAAATCCATCAGGGCACTGCTCACAGGCAGAGGCAAACTTATTATTTAGGGTTGATCCCATGCATAGAGTATGACCCACCAACAAAACTCCCTGTAATGATATAATAAACCTGAGATTCAATATTGTCACTACCAAGCATATCTTTCCCTACAGAGTATATAAAATAGTTCAGACAATATCCTCATTTTCAAAAGACGCTGATTTCTAGACAAAGTTACCAGCTTGGCCTTTTCCAAAATCACCACTTAAATGTATAAGAAATTAACTTTTCTCCAAAGCAAGGGGCTAACGTGCCTATGATAATATTTGAATATTGTATAATAAAATACAGAAGAAAGAGATAACAGCTTGATCTCTAAATTAATTGATGTTAGCTTTTCATGTCTGTTAGATTCATATCAGTGTTTTCAACCATAGAAAGATCAAAACTATTTGCACAAAATTTTGTATCTATACATAACATACACAAATTTTCTCATATCATTATTCCCTAAACGATACAGTATAAAGAACTACTCATAACATTTACACTGCATTAGGCATTGTAAAAGCTGAGGATGAGTTAAAGCTTATGAGAACATACATGTAGGCTGTATGCATTTTGTGATAAGGTCATTTTTATAAGTAATTTGAGCATAAGCAGATGGTGGTACACACAAAAGTTTCCTGGAACCATTAGACACCAAGGGAAGAATATGTATATTAGGGAAAAAACTAATTATTGCAAGAATATAAGACCAAATGGGGATAGAAATATATTAATGTGTCCGAAAAAGAACAGATTAAGAATTTTGACCTGTGCATTATCAACCCAAATCCCTCTGGTGTGTGAATAAGATAAGTTTCAATCTTTTCTTTGTAACACATTTTGAAAATATTGTAAACTCAATTTGACAGAGAAGTGTTGAAGCCCAGATTACAAAAGTAAGAGAAAAAATATTTAGAAATTATTTTTCCTATTACTCTGTTTCATTTCCTTTCAGAGTACAGTTTGATTTCCTCCCCTTAGGCCTTTTTGCAGTTGTTGGGATTTGGGGCTTTGAAGCCAGGCTTTCTCTTTACCCTCTCAATTTCTGTTGGCTATAGGTTGTTCTGTTGAGAACTGAATTTTAAGCCAAATTTATAACCTTCTTAAGATTCATTCCAGGCAGTGTGTTGGACACACATGCAGCTCTTTTGCTCCTGCTCATATTGGAGCCTCATTTTGGTGTCAGTCCTGTGAGCTTAATTTTTGTAGCATACTGTTATGGTCGGGATCCAAAAGGTCCCACAGAAGTTCACTGTGTTGAAGACTTGGTTGCCAAAGGGCTTCTGAGAAGTGACTTGATTGTGAGAGTTCAAACTTCATCTGTGGAATAATCTACTGATGAGATCATCCTTTGAGGGCTTTATGGGGAAGTGATAGAAACGCAGATATGGTTTATTTGAAGGAAGGAGATCATGAGACTGTGACCTTGGGGATGATATCTGATCCCAACCTATTTCTTGTCTGTGTCTCTTTACTCTTCTTTCTGTTTCCTGCCTGTCATAAAATGAATAACTTTCCCACTCCATGTACTTCAGCCATGCTGTTTCTGACTCTCTATAGCTTTAAAACAATTGAATCATGCTACCAAGAACTAAGATCTCTGAAACCATGAGAAAAATAATCGTTTCTTCAATTCAGATGTTATTCTGAGGCATTTGGTCACAGTCACAAGAATGTAAAACACACACTGAAAATCAGGAGGAAATACATTGCAGTAGCAACATAACTTGCACACAGAAGACAAAGCCATTTTAGGCAGTGATTTTAATTTCCCTTAAGTGTGACTTAGTTGATTGATGTTTGTTTTCAGGAAAAGAAAGTGTTCTCCTTCTATTGGAAGAACATAAGCACAGTGACCAGGAGACATCCTGGTATAGTGTCTCAGGAGCTTTTACTGCACAAGTCATTTATCTCATTCTCTTTTATTTGCAATGAGATTAGTCAATGCCACAACTATGGTTTTAGAGTGTAGATAATAGGTGATAATATCTCCCAGCACTTTCTTCAATTGCTCATCATACTTATGATGCAGATACATAGTCCTGAACATTATAGAATATGAGATGAGTTAATACTGGTGTTATGAATTCAACCTGAAATTTTTTTTGTCTCTATGTATTTACTGTTGCTTATTCTTTAGAAGTCACTCTTTTGGTTGTGGCCACTAACCTTAATGATTTTTAGTATAATATTAATTTAGTCAATGAATTTTTGACTTTACTTCATACAAACACAAAATATAATATTTGTTCAGTCACAGGGATTCTTAAATTATTAATATTAAATTATTATATCTGGCAAAACATAAAATTTAGGATATAAATCATATAGCTTAAAAAATTTAACATTTACACAACCCATAGCTTAGTTGGCACAGTGAGCAGTGATATTTAAATTAAAATATTTCATGAAATCTTTATCTCTTTTGGTGGTTTAATAATTGAAAGCCAATCAACTGAAAAGCAGTCAAATATTCTCTTACAAAATAAGTTTTTAAATTCAAGTATCCTTTAGTAATGCATTACATAGGAAAAAATCATGGTTTTTTTGAAGACTATATGTAATATGCCTGTATATTATGCTGTAGCTTTTTAATTAGAACTACAGTGCATATGAATTTATAAAGAGCCCCAAATCATAGTGGAAGAGAAGCCACACAGACATACTTTGATTCATATTTTTTGGTGGGTGATGCTTATTGCTAGATGGAGGTAGGCCTCCACGGACACCTTTCTAGTTAATATAACTGCATGCGAGCTTGGTCAGATCCCACAGAGGAAGGACTAAATTTGGTCCTGAGTTTCAAAATGGAAGATTTCTCTTAAATGCAGTTCTTTGATGCTTACTGAAATTTTCTTTAAACTTTATTAAAAGATGTTTTTTGCCATATGGTGAGATGGACACCTAAGAACCCCTTGAATAGAAGTGGTATATGCAGATTAAAATTGAACTTTATGTCATGAAATGTTCTCTTCTCCTTGAAATTGTGGCTACTTTACAAGAGATATATTCCAAAAAAGAACAATAGGAAAGGAGCGTTATATGAATCCTGAAAAGTCATTCCAGCAGGAAAGGGAAACTAGAAGAATTTGTAGAGCTTCTGAATAATTTGCAAATGACTTCTTATCTTCCTATTTCAAAAGTAAGCTTTCAAACACCCCGTGTCTGCCCTCACACAGTATTTTGTAAATGAAGATTCAGAGATATAGCCTGAGTGCTCCAAGATAAAAGCAATTGAAAGGGTAAACATCTGACCTATATGGACCCTGAAACTGTAATGATTGGGCACTTAAATTAGATTTGTATAGACCAATTTCATGTGTATAACAGATGTCTACA
Source organism: Dolichotis patagonum (assembly GCA_004027295.1). Lineage (NCBI taxonomy): Eukaryota > Metazoa > Chordata > Mammalia > Rodentia > Caviidae > Dolichotis > Dolichotis patagonum. The sequence goes on from PVJX010014365.1 coordinate 34,831, forward strand.
AATTAAAATTTAAATCTGAATGAACAACGAAAACACATATATTATCTTGGGAAATTATGAAGAGTGAAAAATGTTGTAGCTATCCCCTAAGGCAGATGTCACAAATTCAAAACACAGGTAAATGGGTGCAAGACTGCACAGTAATTATGAAGGAGATTGTGACTAAAGTGTGCATGGTGTTGCAAGATCCAGAAAGTAAATCAGGGTGACGGGGATTAGAGGTTACCCAGGCATGTCTGGTAGGCACTGAACCATCTTATGACCCTGCACCCTAGCATCAGTGCAGAAAAATGTCCTAGCAAGACTTTAACTCACAGAAAATATTCTAAACGTCTTGGATGCCTTCCAAGTATTAATGTGATACAGGCATATGTTGAAAGACACCTCGTGGGAAGCAGTCTAGACTGCCTCAGGGATGGGTCAGGCTCCTGAGAATCCACCCACAATCTCTACAGCCAGGCTCCTGATGCCTAAATGAATCAGAAGTTTGCCCTTACACTCAGTCATTCTTTTCCCTAATCTGTGCCCAAAGAACTGCTACTTTGTTTTTGGCAAGATTAACCACAGGAATAGCACAACTTGCTTTTACAGATTTAAGAAACTGAAAAGTGCTTTTGCAAACTGAGTCATAGTGTATGAAATATGTCTGTGCAGTACAAACTAGTAATCGTGTATCAATTAGAGAGCTAAAACCTACTGTGCATCTCTAGTTCTTGGGCAATATTTTATCTTGCAAAGCAGGAAGATTATCAATTGTATCAAAATTATATGCACCCCTTAATTGATTTTCAGTTTGTTGAACCAACTCAGTTTAAGAATTCTGGATATTTTATCATCTACATTTGCACGTTACGATCAATTGATGCTTATATTGGAACTTTGCTGGGAATAGAAAATGATCAATTAACTTTAAGGGCAAACAAAATGTAAATTTAGTTTAATACACTTATACTTTACCAGTATCTTTATGAAAGCTAAACACTGTGAGCTGTTTATCTTCTACCGACTGCCTGAAAATAAAGTGGTTCATCACTGGAAGCATATACAAAAAGGAGTAAAATCCAAAATGTCCTTTTGTTATAGTATGGAAGCTATTTTGATTTGTGTCAAATTAAAATGATATAATTTTTGGTATCCATTTAAACATGTTGGTTGATAGGAGGATATAGGTTTTTAATTATACTAAACTTATAAGAAATAATAAACAATATAAAATTTGTTTACAAATGGCAATGGAAAAATAGCATCTTGGAGCCTTCTATATTGCACAGTATAGTTGAATGTTGCTTCTGAACTAAACTGGTACCAAATTCTTTTTGTCTGTGTCTTGAAAGACAGATAATAAAATGTTTTTCCTTTCTTGTTTATCCTTCATGGTAGTATTTGTCAATAAATGTGTGATTGAAGTTTTAAAAATAATTCATTACTCTTACATATGTTGCATAATTCATACCTCTCTCATCTGCCCATTAAATGTCGACAGCTGGCATTTAGCTTTCAAGGAAAAAATAAATTTAAAGTGCCTCCGAATATCTAAGGGGGATCAGAATTTCTCCTCTATCAAGGATTTCATCCAGCTGCTCCCAATAAATGAAAAAAACAAAACAAAACAAACAATAAATGAAATGGTCCCTGTGACCCTTGTGAAACTTTGCTTGGATTCCAAGAGTTTTTGGTCATTTTCCAACTAAATGTTTTTGTTGCTGTTGTTGATCTGAGAAAAATAGGCTTAGCTGTATAGGAAGGTTAAGCCTTTTGATTCCCTGGGAGTAAACAAGCAGAGAAAGGAGCAGATTTTCCTTCACATTTTATTGTGGGTAGAACTTACAATACTTTAATGAGACTACGGGGCAGTGACCTGTCCACATCACAAACTAAGAAACACTCGCACTTGGACAGGACAGCTGTAGCTGACCACTCCATGCTGAGGAAGGAGAGAGGTCACCTTGCATTGCTTTGAGCAGGTGTCAACAATTTATTTTTTCTTCAAAAGAAGTTAAGTATATTTTAAGAAATAATCGTAAGAAAAATCTTGTCCCTTCTACTCAGTTTTCCATTGTGATGCGAAGTGTTGATAGATGGTGTACGAATGACCAGGATAAATGTGTTCCAGTAAAGCTTTATGGACATGATTTGAATGTTATTTATTTTTGCTTGCCATCAATATTATTTTTAATTTTTCAGTGTCAGAATTCTGCAATACTGATTCTTTTTCTGTTAGTCATACCATACAAACTCAGGTACCCGCTCACGTTCCCCTCTTGGATTTTAGTTTGGTAATGCCCAAACTTGAATGACCACCCATGCACTGTACACAACCAGTCTATAGCTCAGAGGCTGAGAATTGTTCGGTAGGCGTCTCTGTGTTTTGGGGACCAGGAAGGAGTGGTTCTCGGCTCTATGGCAATAGAGCATCTGAGGAGTAGGTGATTTCAACAAGGATCCATGTGCACAATGTAGTCTGAGTATTTTTAATTTTCTGTGCTGAACACTTGAAATGTGTCATTTATTTAATCGTATTTAAAACTGTGTGCTTTGCATTTACAGAAAGAAGAAATAAGAGAAACTTTGTGAACAGAAACATCTGTTTCTTAAAGTTAAGAATCTTTAATTAACAAAATTAGAAAAATATTTATTGCTTTAGTACCTAGGGGAGAAAAAAAAAGTATCTCACTATTGTGTTTGCCAAAACTTTACCTGCAATGCTGTGTTGCACAGATTCAATTTCAAGTTAAGCGCTTTGATATGCTGCATGTCTACTGATGTACCAGTTTATCTTCCAAGATTCTTTTCTTACAATGTTTAACATTTTACTATACGTTTTTATTCTTAGAGCCAAAAACATTCTCTTTTAAAGTCTATTTCAAATTACAAAGATTATGATGCTGATATCTACTTTGAAAATATTAAGAAAATAAAGTAGACGAGGGAGGGACTGAGAAAGAGAGAGAGGGAGAGAGAAAGGCAAAAAATGACAAAATGGAAATAATTTTTAGATGGTGAATATGATTACATAGGAGCTCTGTACTACTTTGGGTGCCCCAACCTGAAGCCCTTCCTAATACTGAGCTAAAGCTGCTTTGTGGCAAGATTCTCCAGTGATTCACGTGAGTGGTGAAGTTTTGGAAGCAATGATCTATGCCACATAAATTAGCATTGCTATGAACTAATGGTCTTAAATTGCTCCTCATTTTGTTGTATATTTTACATTTACATTCTCTTTAGGACACATCTTTAGGATACACACATAAATATGTACATATATACATAAATCCTCTTCTCAAAATGGGATGGTTGCTCTCACATTTTCATTACTAGGACTTTTTAAAAAGCTTTAAAACTTATGTTATTTGATATTTGCAGTGACATATAAGCCAGAGTTCTTTTTTATTGTACTGAAAGAATATCAGCATCACAGAAATACGATTTTTATTCCTTCAACAGATGAAGGAAATTACTACCACCTGCTTTTGTAGACGCAGAAAAGATATAAAAATCATATCATATGATATGTAAAAGAAGAAAGATCAAGAGGTGTTTTACTAGTTAAAATTCTCACATAGGAGTAATTAATTGACATAAGGCGTGTTATACATTCAACAATGATACATTGATTTTTTTAGTAGATGTTTGCAACAGATATAGATTACAACTATCCTTGGTCATTGGTAAGTCTGTGTAATACATCTTAATGCTGTGCTCTAGAAGACGTCAAATAATTTTAGCTTAGTCTCAGCATTTCTGAAGTGAGGAAGTACAAATAGGACTGTAAAAGAGATTTATAAACCAAAAGTAAGTTTTAAAAAACAAACTGAATCATTAAATTTTGATTTAAGATTAAGTATAATATTACTTGTAGCATCAAAACAAGGTAAAGGCTAAACACCCTATTACATTTTCACATGAAACGCATAATGTTGTTATAATTGGAAATTTAGCAGTTCATCCCATTATAAAGATTGTTATATTTATTTTATTAAATCAGAGGTTTATCAGAAATGTGTCATGTCACTTTTAATTAATAATAAAGTCATTGTATTTTGGGTTTTTGTTTTTTGAGACAGGCTCTCTTTGCATAGTGTAGGGTGCCCCTGAACTCATTAGGTAGCCCATGCTGGCCTCGGACTTGCAGCAATTCTCTTGCCTCAGCCTCTCGAATGCTAAACTGCAAGCATGTGCCACCACACCTGGCTGCATTTTTAACTTTATGCCTTTATAAATTCTTAACTCATAATTTTGTTTTTAATGAGTTTTTAAACTTATTTTACATGATACATAGAAGCATAAAATTGTATATATTAGCGAAGTAACATGTAATGTTTTAACATATATACATATTGCATAGGTTTAAATCAGTTTAAATCTATTTATTCCATGAAAAAGTGATCATTTGTTCATGAGGAGTGCTTCAAAACCCCTCAAGAGAGTGTTTTGAAATATATGGTGTATAATTCTTACCTGTAATCACCCTAATGTGCAGCAATGCCACTTCATAATCTCTTTTAATTTTAACTTTTACATATTTTAAAGAATATTTCATGTATCTTATTTAGTTAGTTCTATGGGAACAGCTTCTTAAAAATCCAGATGGGAACGTACAGTACTCTACTTCTCCCTCGTTGAACCATAGAAACTGTCCTAGGTGTTAAATTCAAGATAGGTGTTAACGTTTGAATTCAGCATTGTCACATTCGTGAACATAAAGTCTGTTGCCTCGTCACTCCTTTAAGATGGGGAAATGTGATCTAAAAATGCACATATCAGTTGCTATTTGCACATAATATTATAATACAGGAAAAAGGAACTTAATGGTAATAACTTAACTCTATCATGAGAGTCCCTGATTAAGCCTGTCAAACTCAACTGATATAAATACAAACGATGTGTTTGTTGTATTAAAATAGATGGCATAAATCAAAATTCTAAAATTTGATCTTAAGTGAAATGTTATACAGCAAAAAATGTCCCAGCAAGTCCCATCCAAGTCTCTTTTCTAAAGTAGTGGAATTCATGCATGCGTGGATAGCACAAATCCTTGCAATCAGCGATAGCACTCCAATCCTCAAACCATTTGATGTTTATTTTTGGAAGACTTTTTTCTTTCTAAATTCTTCCCAGCTGAAGAACACGCTATTGCTAATTTTAGCTTTCTAATGAGCAAGACACTCCCTCTTTTGCTCATTCTTGATTTAGTATCTTGTGTTTGAAGCTATGATTAGTCAAGCTCCCTGCTTTATAATTGTCTGACTCACTAGGAGACTGTAATTGAGTATCAAATAACAGATCTTGAGTTACTGTATACGTTAGTTTACCTTTCGCCACATTTAGGGTTTTAATTTCTAAGCATTGTTGCTGTTGTTGTATTTATTAATTTTTTAAAAGGTAGAATCATTTGTCAACAAAAAGAAAATTTGATGGGAGGGCTACTGTGTTTGATTCAACAAAAAGCTATAGTTGTTTTTCTGAAAATATTTAGGTAAACAGTAAACTTTTACTTACTGGATGAGTTTATTTTGAAATCTTACAAAGCCAGTTAATTCTGCCAAAAGCCTATTTTTTTCCTTAATTTTTCTCTGCCAATCTCCTTTCTAATTGGGTTTTTTTCCCTTCAAAAATCTTTTCTAAAATACTTAATCAAAAATGTATGTTCAAATAAAGGTAGTTTAAAATACACATTTAAATATACAGAAAATTCATCAAAGACAGAGAAAACGTTTAAAATTTGTGTAGGTAATGTATGTCTTTCCACTAATTTCATTTAAAGCCGTCTGTATCTCTCTGGCCTTCACCCTCTCTCTCTGCCTCTCCCTTTGGCCTCTCTCTGCCCCCATTCTTTACACTTTGCTCCCCCTCTCTTTCCCGATCTCCTTCTGCTCTCTTATACTAGTCAGCATTCCCAATTCAGGGACAAAATAAGTGCCACGCGAACACCGTAATTTGGCTCAAGGTTTCATAGTTTTAATCAGTTTCAGTAGCTCTGAAACAAAGCCACCAACAAAGACATGGTGGAGCAAAGTGAACATAGAGTTTCACGGAGGCAGAGACCAGTCCCTCCCAGTCTAATTACTCCTTCAGGAGTTATTTTAAGCCAGTCAAGGGGACAATCAGCATTAATCGGCATATCCCTCCCTCTCTCCCTTCATCGTTTCTATGATAAAATGAGTAGACAACTTCGTAATTCAGTTGTGTTTTCAATGACATTCAGTTGTGTTTTCAATGACATTCACTTTCAGGGATGCATATTATCATGAACTATTTTGCTATATATGGTCAGCCACAGTCTGCAAAAGATTTAACACCTTATGAAATGCTAACATATTATGATGGTAGTTTATGTACAGTGCTAAGTAAAGTCTTTTTTAAAGGCAGGAAAAATACAACTAACACCCTAAACAAACTGCCAGTCACAATATCTGTAAGTGAGGATGTCACAACAGTGCCGTCACAATAGTTGTAAGAGTGGAAGGTGGGAGCGGGAGGGCAAGCCCATGGGGGAATAACTTTTAGTTAATGATTTAATACATTAATTAATGATTAGGCTATGCTTACATTAATACTTTAGATTGACACAAAATAAAAATGGTTCCTGTGTATTACCTGGTTATATATTTGAAATATAAACAATGTCTTTATTTTACTAAAGATACACCTGTCTCCAGATGTGGAATTAAGAGACGCATCGCAGACTTTCTAAATGCTAATTATTACCAAAAGAAAAATTGCAATTGATAGTATTAAATAAGAAAGAAACACTGTCTTCAAGTCATTGTTAGATTTGAATCCAGTGTCATAGAAGGTGAGAGGATGTCTAAGGGATGGGTAAAGTAGTGGGAAAATGCTAGAACATATGGCAAATGTGATTGGGTCATCTGCATTTGGTAATCATTCCTTTTGGAAGTTAGACTTTTGCATTCCCACCAACCTTGAGAATAAGAGCATTGTCTCCCATGATTACATATCCTCAAAATGGTGCCCCGGTCCTGGAGAAAGTCATGCCTGAGATGTAAAATGCGTAAGAAGCTGTGACAATACTTGTATCTCAAAAAGAACAGAAAAATAATTCATACTTTCTAACTGTCTAAGGTAAATGCTTTTAGAATTTACAGTCGAAGAAACTTCTCCAGAGCTTACATAAACCAAAAAAAAGTCAAATCCTTCTTGTTCAAAGCCCCTTAAATTTTGAATGTAGCACAGTATCTTTCTCTACAAGGTTTCTGGAGTTTGTAAATTATGTTTTACTATGCCCTATTGATACTCCCTTGCTCTTTGCAAGGATACATGTTTAAAATAATGAATATATGAAATGTGATAACTTCTGATATTTAAATTCAGAATCAGTGGGAATGAAGAAATCAAAATTTATGTGAAAATATAAACACAAATAAAAGGAACAGCAAAAAGCTAAATATCCTGGTGTATAATATTCCTTAACAGCATCATTAGCCTCAAGCCTTATCTTGTAATCTGAACAACTACTTTGAAGATAACAATACACAATATACTGCCTAATGTTAATCTCCTGGTTTTTGTTTTGAAATGATGCATCTTTTTTCTTTTTTTAAAATGAAAAAAAAAACAAAACAAAAAAGTCAACTACTTGATAAATGAGTGCACAGACTATAGTTCTAAATACTTACATAAATACAAAGGGTTATCAAAACAAGCAAGTAATTAGCTCTTTATTACAAAAAAGAATGTTTTGTCTGAACCATTTGAACTGTAGTGCTGAGTCTATTCTCTTCAGTCAACATTATTCCTGTGTTTGTACTTCAGGCGTGATAATATTTGATTCAAATACTGCTGACCGATGATGTGAGCTTTTTCAGTTGATGCAAACATATCACAAGTGATAAGTTATGAAAACAACCTATGATCTCCTACTCTACGCTGTTACTACAAGTCATTAGCATGAGTGTCTACAGCAGAAGACTTAGCAAATGTAAATACACTTGTCATTGTTCCTTCAAGACACCCACTTCTATATCTCTAAGTTTCTGAAAGAATTACCCAGTGTCCTCATGCTTTAAAATTTCAAAACTTTGGAAACTTTTATTATTAAGGCTCTGAGAATGTCTAATTTCTGCTCCTTTGACAGACATAATAGTGTAGATTTCCAAATGTATAAGACAGAAGAGTTTTATGTGAGGCTTTGTGTTTTGGTCATGCTTGTGTTTTGTCATCAGTTGGAAAGCAAGATGATTAATGTTAAAAAATATGAAGTTAAAAGATGACAAAATACAATTTTTCTATTATGCAACTTATGAAAATCTACTTGTTTGTCAAGCAGTTTATATTTGTTCATGTTTGGAAATTGAGTCAGAATAATGAGTGAGATTAAGATAAGTCGTCCAGAAAAAAGGAAGTTTTAATTAGTTTTAATGAGTTTAGAATTTTGATTTCAGAAATATTCTTGTGCCTACTTAAATATAAAAATTGAGCTGAGTATGGTGTCTCTTGCTTGTAATCCCAGCACTCAGGAAGCTGAAGCAAGAAGATTGTTACAACTTCGAGATCAGGCAGGCTACAAAGTGAGCCTAAGGCCAGCCTGAGCTGCAGAGTGAGGCCCTTTCTAAAAAAGACCAAGGGGAAAAAAACACTGAATGTTTACATTTTCATCTTGTCTTATATTATTGATTCAAACACATTTATTGTTAGATATCAGTAATTTCTTTGTTAGACATACCAACACTGGTCTCTAAAGTGCCTAGTCAAACAAATTTATTTTATTTTATAAAGTCTCGTAAAATAATACAATAAGTACAAGAATTAAATGTAATACATTTGTTGAGAAAATATATTTTTGTTCAGTAAGGACATCTTTCAAGTTGTAAAGAAAATTAGGTTGAAATTGTGCCCTGTCGATTACTACATCCATGCATCAAGAGAAGTTAGTTTCTTTTACATCATTATCAGCTCTTTTAGAAATCAGGCTAAGTGGATTCTAACAATGTCACGTTAGAAAACAGAAGTAGTGGCTGAAATACAGTAAGGTGTATGGTCAAAACTGTCCATCCTTAGGAGGCAGGATCAAAATTCAGACTCTGATCTGTTGATTCAGATGTTTCTTATTTGTTTATTTGGGAGTTTTGGATTTTTTCACTTATGCAATCATTCTGAAAAAAAAAATATATATATACATATATATATACGTATATATACATATATATATATATATCTGTGTATATATATATATATATATATATATATATATATATATATCAAGTTGCATAGGTTGGACAAATGATTTTCCATCATGAAAAATATGTGAATGACCCATTGTGAAGAAGCCTTCTGAGCCACATGCTGAAGGGTATTTAGTACTATAAGAAACAGAATATGTGTATATGCCAGAAGGAAGAAAGCATGAACACAACCAAGGGTTAACCTAGCACAAGGAAAATGTCAAATGCTAGATCTTCATAATATTTACAAGACACAATGTTGATAAAACCAAGCAGAGTTTCATGCTTGCAATTGTAATAGAGTTCACTAGAAAAGTTAGTATCATCCCTTCAAAAAAGGTCACAATTTGAATATTTATGAAACCTGTATGTCAAGGCCAATATTTCTTTTTCAATGTGTGATTCAGTTAGGAGAAGGATTGTGATGCATTATTTGTTGTTTAATGGCAGTAGTAAGGGGATTACTGATATAAGGAGATGAATGAGTTTGGGGTTCTCTGTACTTTGATGTTTCCTATTGAAGAGCTCACAGATTTTTTGATGGGACGTATGGGGACAATGTCTGCCTCTTTTAACGTAAGTAAGGTTTCAATGGAATACAACTATACCATTCATTTAGACATCTTAGTGAATTTCACACTACAAAGATACAGACAAATGTTTACAAGGGGGACTCCAACCCCCACTATATTGTAATATTTGCAATCTAGTCTTTCACAGAAAAAGATGATTTCAGTTTTAATTTAAACAATTCCGTTTTTCTCAACAATGAAATTTTGTTGAAAATCTACTCTTTGTTAAATATTCCTAATTACAAGTTAATTAAGTATATGTCATGCTTAATTATATGACTTTCGTGTTATCACTCTTACATCATTATCAGTTGATTATACTTCAGTGGTCTTATAATTAAGTCACCCCATTTTTATTTTATTTAAAAGATATTCAGTACAAAAGATTATTCCAGCTACAGAGGGTCTGCAGTGGGAA